>JAQPPZ010009689.1:0-7500 GCA_028583015.1 Wollemia nobilis | reverse complement strand
GAGGTTGTTTGTTACCCTAGTAATGGCTGAGTGACTAAAAATTTATGTTTTTGTGACATGTGATGTGGTTGACATATGACTTTTGTTAAAGTTACATAAATGTTTCAAACTACGTACCCCCAATCGTTATAACTTGACTCTTTGTTTTATGGTCATATCATTGTTACTTTGCCAAATCATTGAACATGGAATGGGATGAATGCAAATGTATATGCCTAATGCAATGTAATATGTATGATTTAATGAAACCATGCATGAATGCAAAAAATGAAGATGTATTGTAAATGCCTAACTGTAAATGGAATGTATGCAATGTAGATATGCTTATGTGGATGATGTTTTTTTTTTTAGTAAAAGCCATGTATATAGACATATAATGTGTCACTTTTAATAATGAAATACCTTTAAATTAAGAACATTAAGTGGTTCAGGATCCTCTATTCCATCCAAATTGGTAATCCTATAAGTACCATTGCCCACTTTTTGAGTGATTATGTATGGACTTAACCAATTTGCTGCGAATTTGTCATGAAGATGTGGCAAATAATTTGTGTTTTGTTGGTTCTCTTTGAGTACCAGATCCTCTACTTGAAATTACCAAAGATGGAATTTAGAATTATAAGCATGCTTGAGTCGGTCTTGATAAACTCATAAATTTTATAATGCATTGACTCACCTTTCGTCTAGGAGCGTGAGTCGGTCCAGTCGTGCTTGTCTAGTTGTATCATCATCTATGAATTCTTGCAAGGAAATTTGTAAGGAGGGAATATCGAGCTCAAGAGGCATAATAGCTTCAGCTCCATAGACCAGGGAGAATGGTATTGCTCCTATTGGCATTAAAATTCTTTTTCGATAAGCCCAAAGTGCCAATAGAATTTGTGCATGCCAATATTTATGATTTTCTTTGATGAGTTTCTTAAGAATGGCAATCAAGGTCTTATTGGTAGCTTCAGCTTGTCCATTTTCTTATGGGTAATAAGGAGTTGAGAAATAATGTTGGATATTATATTTCTCGTAGAGTTCTCAAACATCCTTGTTCTTGAAAGACTTATCATTATCTAAAATGATTTTAGAGGGAATGCCAAAGCGATACATGATATGATGGAGTATGAAATCCACAATTTGAGGTCCTATCATACTATTTAGAAGTATTACCTCAACCCACTTTGTGAAGTATTCCATGGTGGTTATGATGAATGTGTGTTGTCCCGAAGAAGAGGGTGAGATCTTGCCAATTAGGTCCAAGCCCCATTGTGAAAAGGTCCAAAGAATTTGTATCGACTGTAAAGCCCATGATGGTACTTGTGGTGGCCATTTTAATGGAATGGCCATTGCAAAGCGCCTATTACGTAATTTGAAGACACTTCATTGTTATAGCTAGGGTTTCAGAGAACCCTAGCGTTTTTGTAAATCATTGTATCAAATACCCTCATTGAGGACATATTGTATCAAAAGGAGTTTATTGGCTCCCCTTGTATTATTGAATATATCCATTTGTGCAATCTTGTATCTCATTGTGTTATTTGATTTCCTTATTTTATTTAAGTGTCATGTTCTTGTCTTCACAAATGGTGATCACGGTGGGCTTCATGTATCCTATGGCGGGCCACTCCAGCTTCAATAGTCATTCAACAATATGTGAAATTTGTAGATCTGCATACACAAAAATAGAGAAAGGGGTTAATAACACCTGTGAGGGCTCCATAGTGTGAGGCCCTCAAACATTAGTAAACCCTAACTAAAAATGGATCAAATGGCATGTGAAATCTACAAATCATGTAATAGAATAAAACCAATAAAGATATACCTTGCTTTCATTTTGTTGTTGCAGTTAGCATGGTGTAGCAGGCTCAGATTCGTGTTTCTGTAGTTGCAGCAGGCTCGGATGCTCACTTTGTAGGCTCTGAAATGAGCTTTGCACGCTCTGGTGTGCACCTTCAAGATACAACATGCTCATGAGAGTGCCTACGAAATACAGCAGGATCTAGTGAGTGCTTCACAGGCTCTATAGAGAGCCTCGTAAGCTCTGGAGGGCACCTATGGGTTAGGGTAAAATCTATAGAAGTAGATCTAGGGGGTGGTGACGAATGTAGTGGATGGATAGGGGTTGTGATGGCGAGGTAGGACAAATGGGGGATGGTTGGAAAAACATAAGTCTTGTTGGCTTAGCTAGTGCTTTAGATCTTCAAACTCTATCTCTTTCAGCTTTGCTAGGGATTCAAAAATGACTCCTCTAGGGTGCAACTTCTAATATCAAGGTTCTAGGGTTTGGGAATTTGTAAATTCCCCTATTTATAATCCAACCTAAGGTTTTCTTAGGGTTTTAGCCTTACACTTTTGATCATGTGGCTAAGATTAAATTAGATCCTAAGGTTGAGATTACTTTTTAGATGTGGCATGGATTAATGAATATGGACGGTGGGGATTAGATTGGATCGGATGGCTATGGTTAATTGAGTTTATAAATATATATTTTATAATAAATATATTATAATATAATATAAAATATTATATTAAATACAAAATAATATAAAATAATATTAAAATAATCTCAATTGGGTTAGGAAATGGCGAGAAAGGTGGAATTGGGTCAAATAATTGGCGGGAAAGGTGTATGGTGGACAAGTGGGTGGTGGAATGGTTAGGATGGAGGATTAGTGGTTGTAATTTGGTGTCTACACAAAATATGAACTTTTATGTGCTAACTACCATGGTTAAAGCTTTTGTAATGTTTTCCTTGGTATCCACTTTTTCTAGCAACACTTTCTTCTATTCAATCATGTCCCTACTAAATTGGTACTTTGTATCAATGTGCTTTATTCTTGAATGGTAAGCAGGGTTCTTTGCTAGAAATATAGCACTTTGGCTATCACAATTTATCTTCACAAATCCTTGGAAGAACCCAATATCAGAACATAGTCTTTGTAACCATACTGCTTCCTTACTTGCATCAGTGGTTGCCATGTACTTAGCTTCAGTGGTTGAAAGAGCAACAACAGTTTACCTTTTTCTCATCCAACTAATAGTCTCTCCAAACAATTTGAATACATATGCACTAGTAGATATTCTATTGTCAATATCTCCCACCCAATATGCATCAATAAAACCTTCTATATCCAAGGATTTTTTTTTGTTACCTGTACCTTCATAACATATTGAAAAATTAGATGTACCACGCAAATATCTAAAAACCCTTTTTACAGTAGTCCAATGCTCTTTACAAAGTTTAGACATATATCTGCTCAAAACTCTCACTGCATGGGCAATATCTGGTCTAGTACACGCCATGGCATACATTAAACTCCCTATAAAATTTGCATAAGGAAAATGGGAAATTTTTTCTACCTCTTCTTATGTTTTTGGACATTGTTCAATAGATAATTTTTCACCCAATGAAATAGGTACCTTCATTGGTTTGCAATCCTACATATTGAATCTCTTCAATACTATCTCAACATACTTTTTTTGATTCAACCACAACTTTCTGTTTGAACGATATCTATTTATTTGCATACCCAAAATAAAACTTGCAAGGCCAAGATATTTCATGTCAAATTGTGATGCTAACTGAGACTTCACTTCATTGATCATTTCCTTACTATTTCTAATTAGTAACATATCATCAACATATAAAATTATAATGACAAGTTCATTACAAATTTGCTTTGAGTATACACAATAATCAGCATTGCTATGAACAAAATGAAGTCCTAAAATATAAGTATCAAATTTTTGATACCACATTCTAGATGACTATTTCAGTCTATATAGAGATTTCTTTAACTTACATACAAAATCCTCCTTTCCTTCAACAATGAATCCTTTAGGCTATCTCATATAGATTTATTCCTCCAAATATCCATGAAGGAATGTAGTTTTTACATTTATTTTCTCTATTTCAAGATCAAATGCAATGAGCCACAGATAAAATAAATCTTATCGAGGTTAGCTTTGCAATAGGAGAAAAAACTTCACTATAATCAATTCCCTCTACCTGGGAATAACCCTTAGCAATCAGGCAAGCTTTATATTTCTTCATTTTACCTTTAAGATTTTGCTTCTTCTTGAAGATCCATTTGTAACCTATTGCTTTTCTTCCACCGGGTAATTTTACTAGATTCCATGTCTTGTTATTTTCAAGGCCATAATTTCCTCATTCATGGTTTCTTCCCAAATGTTTGCCTCTTTAGAATTATTAGATTCTCTAGTTTTTCTAGGATCTTCATAAATAACAGATAGAAAAAATAAGGAAAAGCATATGGACTATACCTTTTAGGTTGTCTTCTTTCTCATGTTGATCTCCTTACCATAGGTGTATGCACCTCTGGTTAATCCTCTTCTGATGAGTAGGATTCTTCTTCCATGAGATCCAATTGCACCTTTTCAGGTTCTTCTTCTGTTACTTCCTTCTTGTGATCACTTTTCATTTATTTAACCACATCTCTAATATTAATTGTACTTTTAGTTTCTGGATTCCAAATTTTATATCCTTTAACACCATCTTTATAACCAATAAATATGCATTTAATAGCCTTATTATCAAGCTTACTTCTTTTCTCCTTTGGAATATGCATGTATGCATCACAACTAAAAAATCTAAGATATGAAAGAGAGGGTTTCTTACCAAACCATTCTTCAAATGGAGTTTGATCTGGAAATGTTGATGTAGGAGATCGATTTTACAAATAACATGCCACATTCACTACATCTACCTAGAATTCATGTGCCATACCAGCACCACTGAGCATTCTTCTAGCCTTTTCCATCAGTGATCTATTCAATCTCTTAGTAACTCCATTTTTTGAGGTGTATATGGAGTAGTCTTCTATCTTGCAATACCACATTGCTTACAAAAATCCTCAAATTTATTTGAACAATAATATTCTCCATTTATCAAACCTCAAAACCTTAATATTTTTCTCACTTTGACTTTCAACAAGTGCTTTAAATTCTCTAAACTTATCAAACACTTCAAATTTACTTTTAATAAAATAAATCCATGCATATCTTGAAAAGTCATCAATAAAATAAGCATAGTACCATGATTGTCCAAGGGATGGAATAGGAACAGGACCAAAGATACCACTATGAATCATATCTAATACCCCTTTTGATCTTGCAGCACCAGATGGGAAACTCATACGATTTTGTTTGCCATAAATACAATGTTCATAGAAATCAAAAAACATTGAGCAATTAGGGATACCTTGAACCATACATTTTTTGTATAGGGTACGCAATCCCTTTTCTCTAATATATCCCATTCTTTGATGCTAGAGTGTTGAACTTTTAGCTGATTTAGCCTGAGGAATAGTTGAGCTATTACACTCATTTGTCATAGTGCTTACCAATAGCTTATACAAGGTTCCAATCTGAACTCCTCTTTCTAAAACCATAGATCCACAATCCATTTTGCATGAATTCTTACTAAAATGATGTTCACTATTGCATCAACCATTTTTCTTACAAAAATTAAATTTCTAGCAAGTCCAGGAATATGCATCACACTTGGGAGGGTTTTAACCCTACCATCCCGTAACAGTATTTTTGCTCTTCCATGACCAATTATTATAAGTGGTGAATAATATCCTAAAATTACCTCCCCTTCATCATATATTTCATATTCACTAAACCACCCCCTATGAGGAGTCATATGAAATGAAACACCAGTATTGATCAACCAATCATTACTATCTGAATGTGTAGAGCAAGATGCAAAATATACATCCCCTCCTTCATCAGTGGATTTATTTAACTCTATGGAAGTGGATTCATCATATTTCTTTCCATAATCAACATTCTTTGATCTACAATCCTTCTTCATGTGTCCAAGCTTACCACATTTCCAATATTTTCTCTCAAACCTTCCTCTAGACTTGGATCTACCTCTAGACTTATATCTATCACCATATCTCGTTTTATCATTTTCCTTGGTATGCCCTCTCACTGTTAGGGCATCCTTTGATGTGCCCTCCATGGCTTTTCTCCTCATATCCTCTAATAATAGAGATGCCACAACATCTTCAAACTTCAATGTGGATGAAGTTGTACTACCAATTGCTACAACCAAGTTATCCCATGAATCTAGTAAAAAGCATAACAAAATAATACATTTATCTTCCTCAATCAACTTAATTTCAATATATGTAAGTTGACTTACCATCGTATAGAATGAATTAAAATGATATACTATTGAATCTTGTTCATTCATCCTAATATTATACAATTTCTTTGAGAGGAATAATTTTTTCACCAGGGACTTAGATTGATACAGATCCCCTAACTTCTCCCAAAGATCCTTTGTAGTAGCTTCTCCAAAAACATTTATTAAGACTGAATCTGCAAGGCACGATCAAATTAGATTCCTTGATTTTTTATTCAACTTTTCCTAATCTTCATCGGATGTACTAGAAGGTTTGTTCAGAGATAACAAACCATTGATCTTTGTCCATAAGTAGATCCTCCATATTTAACTTCCATAGCTCAAAACATTTTCCATAAAATTTCTCAATCTCTATCCTTGATTGATTTAACATAATTTTACTTCAATTTCCTTCTACGTAAAGCTCCCACTATGGAATAGGTTTTCTATAACTCCTAGAAATCCTATATCTTCTTAAAATGAACTAAACCCCTAGTAATAAAGATGTCCCTTTGTGGCTAACAAATTGGCTCTGATACCATATGAATTGTTATACCCAGACTTATTCTAGAATAATAATGCATAATTAAATGATTCAAAAGAAAATAACAACTCACAAAATACATGTACATAGAACACAAGATATTTATCCTGGTTCACTTGATATGGACTACTCCAACAAATAAGAGCCACATCTCCTTTCCTATTATTCTTTTGCACTACACCCGTAATGGGACATTACAATCAATATAAAGGAAACTCTTACAACCCTAAACCACAACATGGTATTAGAATACCGTGGGCACAATACCATGGTCTAAAACCACCCATACCCACCAATCACAGGAATCCCACCAATGCCTTCGAAAATAGCTTTAAGAATATCTTCAAAAAAATGGGGCTGAAATAGGGGCCTACTGTATAGTACTTCCTCTGCAAAAGATGAGACACATCCAACAAGGTCATCATAGGCCATCATAGTCATTCGTAGGCGCAAAAATTTATAAAACTACATAAAACACATCCAAAATACCTTCTATCCATAAGAGGACCACCTACAAGCCCCTTTAGGCCACCTAAGACCTTTCCTGCATCTAATTAGGGCCCCATTGGACCATTCCATCTGAAAACCCTAATTAACCTAATTACAATTATAATTTGAAAATGAATTTTCACTTAATTGCACTTTATGACTTAAATAGATTTAATTAGGGTTTAAAATCCAAATTAGCCCTAATACCCTCACATATGTGTGCACCCATTTAGTTAGGATATTTACCAAGATACCTAACCTAAGGATTAGGTAATCAAGGTTAACCCTAATCCTAGCTCACACATGTGTGCACCTAGGATATTTC
>JAQPPZ010009688.1:0-22631 GCA_028583015.1 Wollemia nobilis | reverse complement strand
GAGCTTCAAGAAGAGCAATACTAGCTCTAGCAGATGGTGGTGGAGCGATATATAGTGATATTAGTTTGAGATGCCAAGAATGCTTAGCTATGGGTGGAGCTAAATGCATAAATGGTGGTAGGTGGAGGCAAGGATGTGATGGTGAGGTTGTAGGTAGAGCTGGTATAGAGGGATGCTCATTAGAGGTAGGATGTGCTATGTATTCAATCCCAAGAAGGCTACATTAATGATCTTAAGGATCTCCTTATGCAACATGGCATTGGAATGCCAGTACGACCTTCCTCTTCTATGTCTAGGCCTGTTAGGCATGGTGACTCTAGGTCTAGGTATCCATCATGATCTTAGGGATCTACCTATGGGTGCTATCTAGTGCTTTGATCCACTTTTGTATATGAGCCTTAGTGCTCCATTGTATATATCCTTCTAGTGTTCATTGTACATGCGATTATATATATATATATATATATATATATATATATCATGGATTTTATTTTGTGTTATGAATGTTTGTGTGAATTCATGTGTATGTGATGTGATGGATGACAATGCAATGATGATGTTTATGCTTTATGATAATAATGCATGTGAATTGACATACTAAAGATCATTTATAGTTGTTTAGATTTTGCTTTAAAATATTTATTGCTTCTTCATTAGGGGTACCAAAATGGTGGTATGTGAAATGGAAGACTCATGTAATTATGTGATAATGACATGAATGTTGTTTTAGCTTATGGATGGCTTATTTGAATTTGTTTTACAGAGACTCAAACATCCTAGTGATTTCAAAAAAACTCACTAAGTTCTGTCTAATTTCTCCAAGACCAAATGTGTGTGTTGTGAGTGTTCATTTACCTAATGAGCATGGTAATGACTCAAGGCAATCAATAACCAACATATGTGCAAGTGAGTTCATTAACCCATATTGAGTAAATTGAGATGAAACCTATCATGGAGAAGACCAAGAAGATAGTTTATCCTTATGTGTGGTCAAATGTCTCTTCAACAGAGACGTATCATCATGCATGAGAGTACTCCACTACCATTCAAGCATCTATAGCCTAGTGGAGATTAGCTCCATAGTCTAATGATTTGATCTTTATGTTTTAGGGAATAGGACTACCTAACCATCTGGATGGAAATGTAGTTCTATCCTTACTACTTGAGGATTTGTGGTGTGTGATGTGTAAAAGAATTAGAGCTTTGGGGAATCAAATTCTCAATCGAAGTGTGATGAGAATTTTACCCTATACTTACTAATCATTATTTTGTTTGGTAGTGTTTTTAGTGATAAAAACCATTGTTTTTTATATTGGACTATGTGCATAATAGGACAAGCAAAGATGAATTTTTTACTTCGATATTCAACCCAATCATGGTGTTATCCCTATTTGACACAAGATGTTTTTAGTATGTGTGAGATGTTTTTGGTTCAATAATGTTAGAGTCAACTCCCAGAACTCAAGTTTTTCCTTAGTGAAAAATGTGTCCTAGTCCTAGAGAAAACTCGACATGTATTGAAAGTTGCTTGAAACACTAGGAATGGTTGAGTGACCAAAAACTCCTAGGAATGGTGGAAATTTGTATTACAAATGATTACTTGACTTATAAAATGGAAAATGAGATGGGTGTGAACTCAAGGGTGCCCCTGATTAAGGTAACAAGACTTATTGGATCAATTATTATCTAAACTAAGAAACTGACCCCTAATATGATGGATAGAATGTGCTAAAATGATAATGAATGTGAGTATGCAGTGTGGATGTATGAAACACAATGTGTATGGATGATTTGATATTTTTATCCTTGTATATATACATATAAAAAAAATGCATTAATCATAGAACACTCTCAAGTGGATGATGTTAAGTGGTTTGGGCTCTTCTACTCCCTCTAGACTGATAAGCCTATAAGTTTCGTGACCCACTTTTTGGGTGATAATATATGAACCTAACCAATTAGCCATGAATTTATCACAAATATGTAGTAATGAATTGGTTTTTTGCTGATTTTATTTAAGGACAATATATTCTACTTGGAATTCACGTAGATGGACTTTGGGGTTGTAAGCACGCTTTAAACGATCTTGATATACTCGTAAATTCTCTAAGGCATTGATTTACCTTTCATCAAGGAGCGTGAGTTGGTCGAGATGTGCTTGTCTAGCAGTATCATCATCTATGAATTCTTGCAATGAAATACATAGTGAGGGGATCTTGAGCTCAAGAGGTATGATGGCTTCGATACCATAGACCAATGAGAATGATGTTGCCCCAGTAGGTGTGTGGATGCTTGTTCGATAAGCCCACAATACCAAGGAGATTTGTGTATGCTAATATCGATGATTTTCTTTGACTAGTTTCTTGATAATATAAATAAAGGTCTTATTGGTTGCCTTAGCTTGTCCATTTTTATATGGGTAATAAGGATTCAATAAACTATGTTGGATATTATATTTCTCACAAAGTGCTTGAGTTTTTAAAATACTTGCCATTGTTAGAGATTATTTTTGAGGGGATACCAAAGCGACAGATGATATGCTGAATTATAAACTCCATAATTCAAGGTCTTGTCATACTAGTTAGAGGAATTACCTCAACCCACTTCATGAAGTATTTACTAGCAGTAAACCCATTTTGCCTTTTTCTTCTTCCTTCACCTTGTAAACCAATTTATTCTACAATGCTATTTTCCTTATAGGCAACCAAACCAAATCCCAAGTCTAGTTATGTACCAAAGAGTCCATATCCTCTTCCATGCCTTGCTCCCACTTCTTTCTAGTTTCTACCTACATTGCTTCTTCATATGTTTTTTACCAGAATCAGTCAACAATACATGATGTGATGGAGGAGAGTAATGTTTAGGGGGTCTACTTAACCTGGTAGATCTTCAAACAGCATTTACAAGAGTTTTATGTGCTTTCTACTACTATTGTTGAATATTTTGATTTTCTATAACCTTTGGAGTTTCATTCTCTATGATTTCATCAAGTACTATGTATTCAGTGTTTACCTTTTCCCATTTCTTTCTTTGCAATTGATCTTTATACATGACATTCTCATTGAATACCACATCTCTCCTCCTAATGATTTTTTTATTTTCATAATATCAAAAATGATAACCAAAATTATTAACTTCATATCCAATGAAAGTACACTTCTTAGACTTTGCCTCAAGTTTTGTTCTATTTTCTTTATCAATATGAACAAATGCTTCACAACTAAAAGTCTTCAAAAATGAGTAGTCAATAGGTTTACCTATCCATACCTCTTCTATAATACCACCATCCAGGGAACTTTAAGGTCCTCTATTTATTAAGTAAAAAACAATATCCACAACATCTACCCAAAACTATCAGGGCAATCTTGCATGTAATCTTATACACTTAGCACATTTCATGATTGTCTTGTTCATAATTTCTCACACACCATTTTCTTATGGTGTTCTTGGAATCATCTTCACTCTGTGAATCCCATGGCATGAATAGTAACTATAAAACTCCTTACTGTAGTATTCTCCTCCATTATCTGATTTGAGACACTTCAACTTATTTCCTATCTCATTCTCAACCAAAGTTTTCCATTTCTTAAAAGTATCAAATACATCAAATTTTATTTGAATACAATAAACCCAAGTTTTTCTAGTTTCATCATCAATAAAAGTAACATATTAATAAGAGCCACCAAGACATGATACCTGATTTGGTCTCCATACATCTATATGCACAAGCCCTAACTTTTCACTCTTCTTTTCCTTCCAAACTCTAGGAAATTAGACTCTTTTATGTTTTTCATAAACACAGTGCTCACAATATTCTAAATCAATCTACTTCAAACCTGGTAACAAATTCCTTGAGTGGAGAATCTGCATCCCCTTCTCACTCATGTGCCCAATCCTATGATACCACAAAGTTGTATCTGCTCCTGTAGAAGCTAGAGGAATAGAAATATCATTATTACTAGTACATACAACATACCTACCTTCTTTCCTTTTACTAATATTAGTGATCCTTTAGTAACCTTCCATGAATTTTTTGAGAATGTAACTGTACAACCTTTGCTATCCAACTCCCCTTTCTTCTCAAATTAAGAATATGCCTTACCTCTTTTAGCAACCATTTATTTCCATTTTCTAATTTTATCTAATCTTATCCATTCCAATAATTTTACATGGTCGATCATCACCCAAATAAACCTATCCAAAATCACTTTGAACATAGTCTAGAAAGTATAGCAACCAATAATCATTAATATTATATAATAAAATAATTAAAGTATCTTCCAACATATCACCTTCTACATTTACTTCCTGATTACTATCCTATTGCCTATGGGGTGTGGCATGATATGAAACCCCTAAGTATAGCAACCAATAATCATTAATATTATATAATAAAATAATTAAAGTATCTTCCAACACATCACCTTCTACATTTACTTCTTGATTGTTATCCTATTTTTCATCTCCCCCTTTTATGTTCAAGATCAGCAATCTCTTTTCAGGTGTCCTTTATTCTCACAATGCCAATATTCTAGATGCTTCCCTCTAGATTTTGATCTACCTTTCTTTGACTTTCCATGATTCCCTATACTCTTTTCTATCTCCCTTTGTCTCTCCCTATTCTCCATAATCAAATAATTACCCGATGTCTCACCTATGCTTTTTCATCGTATTTTCTCTCTAAGGATAACACCAATAATATCATCAAACTTTAAAGTATTTGAACCAAAGATAGAATTACTCACAATCATGACCAAGCCATTCCAACTTTCTAGCAATGAGCACAAGATCAAAATAGCCCTAACCTCATCATCAAATTTTACTCCTATAGAACTTAATTGATTTGTGATCGTGTTAAACTCATTTAAATGATCAGTAACAGACCCCCCTTTTGACATATACATAATAAATAAATACTTCATAAGATATAACTTGTTCAAAGCTAAGAATTTTTCATATATTTTAGTCAGTGCCTTCATTATATCCTCTATTGTATTTTCCTTTGAAATATTGAAGGCTATTGATGTTTCTCGGCACATTCATATTTTTACTAATACGTTTTTATCAAGAACTTCCCATTCTTTGTTTGATAGCTTTGCTGAATTTTTTGCTATTATACCTAATGGTAGGCAAAGATCCTTCTGATATAGATAGTCCTCCATTTGCATCTTCCATAGTTGGTAATTTTGGTCATTAAACTTCTCAACCCTAAACTTGCCTTCTTCTACCATTGCTCCCACTTGAACTAGGAAACCCTCCTTTCAAGTGCATTTTTCAAACCCTAGGCTCTAATACTAGTTGTTAGAAATAAAAAATGTGTGAGCAATAATATACACACAAAAATATAATGTAAAATAATAATGCAATAAAAAATACAATAAGAGAGACGTAGATATACGTTGTTCACCCAATATAGGTTACATCCATAGAGAAAATAACTAGGCCTTTTATTTCATCTAGAAAAATCAAAGGGATACAACCTACATAAAATCCACTTTAATCTCCTCTTTTTCTATCATTGTCTATTACCCTTACACCCTACATAGCCACTACTCAAAATCCTCTTTATAAAATAGAGTTACAATTTTAGGGTAAAAATGCCAACATAAAATCTATTGTCCGATTTGTGACCTAATAATGAATGGTCCATATTTACAAAGAGAAAAATACCAACATAAAATTTACCCGCCTAGACCCCCTCGATGACATAATTAGGGGGGGCATTACCCCCTACACACCTTCTTCATGGAGTAGGTCCAAATGCAACTGAAAACAAGACCTTCAAATTAGAGAGAGAATCAGGCTCCACAACCAACAAACCATATCATATACTTTGTTCATATCTAATTTCATAAGCTACCAATTTTTTTATGGAATAATAAGAATGTATGGCCTAGTATGCAATTATTACACCATAAATAATTTATTTACTACAAATAAAATTAGCTTTTTCCTCTTAGAGAACACAATCTGGAATGTTTTTCAACCAAATTGTCATAATTTAAAAAAATGTTACTAGTAAAAATGTTACGAGCTTTATAAGTGGAATAAAATTGTTAAAGGATAATACCAAAAATAACATCATTTAGAGTTAGCAATATTATTGATGCTAATGTTGAAGGATGACAATGACATGTTTTTAGTGTCAATACTGAGTGATAAAATTAATGTTGGTAGCTAGTACCAGTGCCAATACTTAAGATAACATAATTGTTGATAGCTAGTGTTACCAATGTTGAAAGATTATTCTAATATTGGCTACTAGATCTAGCACTCATACTCATTAATGGATGTGACATTGGAATACATGTCAGAGGATGGAGATATTTGTCTCATTAAATATATAAATGGGGATACTCCCTTGAATTGAAATCAATTAGACATATCAATTGTTATTTATTTGAGTAGTCTAAGATGATACCATGCATCCTAGGTCAAAAATGTAGTTGGATTTCTAAAATGTCTCATATCCAACCCTTAGAAAGGTTAAATCCATTTAAATATATTCAACTAAAATTGGTAAAGGGAAAAGAATAATAATGTATAAAATAGGTTATTAATAGTTTTTATATATTATGACTGATCACAATTATAACCATAGTCTGACTAATTAAAATATCAATGCATTTAATCTACTAATAGAAAAATTAGAAATTAAGTTGCCATGATCTTAATAAGAATACTTATTCATGAGAAAATAAAATACAAACAACTGAAGTTAATTGCATTATTGTTTACTTTGAAAATATTGCTTGCAAATGTGAACTTGTTGAAGAATTAGATTATATAAAATAAGAGTTGATTAAAATATGTAGGATAAAAATGCATTACAATATGCAAGATCACCTGTTTAAATATCATTGTTCTATAGAGGATATAGAGTGTAAGCTTTAAAAACCTATTTTTTCTCTTTAATATTCCATTATTGCAATATTATTTATAGAATCCATTACATGATCTTACCTTTATTCATTTTAGTTGACACTCAAGTCCCATATCCTTAATATTTATGAGGTACTTGCAAGATTTTTTATAATGCATGGAATCATTAAACTTTAGTCCTCTCTTCAGTTGTTAGAATTATATGGGTAGAATGACGTAGAAATCCTTTTAAAACAAAAAATAGTCATTTAAATTTGTTTGTTGAATTTGATATAGAGAAGTATCTATATATTGTGGATCATCAATGGAAAACTTCATTTTAAAAACTTCCTTTCACTAAACAAATTAGATATTTTTCATTGCTCATGGCTTCAACCTTTATCATTTTTCTTATCTCATTTTGTGGTTATCCAAGTTTGGGATAGAATGATGCTAATCACTTAAGTTTTGAATTATGTTGGTGCCAAAGTATTTTTGAGACTATATTCCTTAATAATAACTTAGCAAAATTAATATATTCTATTAATTCTTAATAAAACATTTAGAAACACTTCAATCATAACAATGTGGATCAAAATAATTGATAGTACTTTTATTCATTCACCAATTGGTTGACATTGATGATAATATGACACTATATGACCTTGTGCTCTATTTAGTGCTTTGGTAGTTTTTTTTACTTAACTATTTCATTAAAGGGTTAAGTCATTTGAAAATATTAAGTCAAAATTTCTAAACAATTATGCTCTAAAAACTTGTAAAAAAATTTATCATTCAAAATAAGTTCTATTTATCCTCAAAACTTCTTATTCATAAGTCCAAATAATTATTCATCTATCTTAAAATTTTAACATGTTTCTAGAGTTTCATTGCTAAAATAATTGAATTAATTGATCAACACTTATGATTTTATATGTTTTATATAGAAAACTTACTCATATTACTCAAAATTTAAAATCAGGGCATTTAACCTTGGAATTTAAAGCACAAAATTTGATTTACAACCACTTTTGAAATTTATAAAATAAAGGTATATTACTCATATTAGAGACGCTACATTTCTCCATATTATCATTATTAGGCATGTGATTCCAAGTTTTTAACCCATGATTCAACAAGAATGAAACCAATAATATAAGTATTAAGAGCTCCACCAATATAATATCAAGTCTTTATTCTCATATGTAGATTGAAATTTTATATTAATACATAAATAAATAATGTATGAATAAATTTTTAAAGGTTTTCTTAATAACTTGTTTGCATATCCAATTCTTATATATGACATATTCAACATTACAAACACGCATTTTTTATTTGATGAAACATTGAAGTTCCACATAACATGTACATAATTAGATATGTCTGTTTTCTTCAATTGGTTAATGGGATTGAAATGGGTCCCACCTGTATAACATAATCACCATATAGTGGTATTACAACAAAGCTTGGATATTATCCATGTATGCTAGATCTCTTCCTTGAATATTGAGGATTCTAACAGTTTGAGTTAATGCCATTTGATTATATATGCCTCTTTTTGTTGATGAGATTTACTTTTTTTAATTGAATTTCTTTTACAACTTGAAAAAGTACATGAATACAAACTTAGGTGATTAAGCTTGAAGAAAAGGAAGGCAAAAATAAATCTAATTTTATAAGATCTATCTATAAATATCATATAAAAAATGCAATGGATATTAATTGAATGAAGTGTTGTTGATATATATATATATATATATATATATATATATATATATATATATATATATATAATTTAATATGAAGGGTAAAGGATTATAATATGTAGCATATTCAATATTAAAAAATTAAATTTTTTATGTAATGAAACATTAAAGCTCCATAGAACATATTGTACATAATTAAATTTACCTCTTTTTATTGATGGGATTTAAAATATTTTTTGAATTACTTCTACAATTTGAAAAAGTACATGGATACAAACTTGAATGATTAAGCTTGAAGAAAAGGAAAACAAAAAAAAGTCCAATTTTGTAAGATCTATTTATGAATATCATATAAAGAGTAAAATAGAAAACCAAAAAAAGTCCAATTTTGTAAGATCTATTTATGAAGATCATATCAAGAATGTTATGGAAAGTAATTGAATGACATGGAGTTGATATGTTTTCAAAAAGAGTTTTTTTTTATGACTTAAAGTAAAATAAATATAACTTAAGATAATCTTACCATGAACCTTGTGTTGCATAACAAATAAATATAACTTAAGATAATCTTACCATGAACCTTGTGTTGCTTAATGTTATTTATAATGTGATAGCCTTGAAGCTTTTTGCTTTTATAAGTTAATAAAATAATTATTATTTTTTAATAAGATATAGTTTATAAATGTAAACTTATACAAAATCAAGATTTACTTTTTAGTCCGTTATATAAATATTTATGTTAATAAAGAAAAATTATTTAACAATTTTTTATTATTATAAAATTACAATAAAATCATATTAACATTAAAAATAACTATTAAAGTTATTCAAAAACATTTCCACATAAACTATGGATTTATCAACTAAAAACTACTTTTGGTTCATGTTAACTATAATTATATAAAAAATATAATAAAAAAATATAATATATTTTTTATTTGTTATTATAAATACTTAATTAAAAATAGTAGTTTTTCCCCCCCCCCCCCCCCCCTCGGCGTTGTGTTTGCGGCCCTGAGAACCAAAACCTGAACGATTACGTTATAAATATTAATTAAAAATATATTTTTATAAAATATTATTTAAATTAATAAATTACTTTTCGATTTCCATTAATTACCAAGAATGCAAGCAAGCACCTTAAGGAACTATTATATATCTATGTCTCTTAGTAGAACAATTATATATACCATATTTTAACCATAAAAAATTGGATACATGATATATAAAATCTAAAATAAAAATCCTACTAGGGTAAAAAAAATGTACCTGCCGGAACTCGATCTCTCCCTTCAAATCTTCGACTTTGAAAGCTTGCGGATCATCTGGTTCCATCAGTGTTTTCCTGTCAAGAATTGTGAACACTGACTTCATAGATTCTCTGCTGTTCACAAGGTTTGGCGCTAATACCATTGTCTCCGACATATTAGTTGCAGCAAGAACCATTACAACGAATACTACAAGTACGTTTGAATAATCTGTGGTTCCTTTCTGCACAAGCTGTGAGCCGTGCCAAAGACCCAAAGCATAAGAACCATACATGCCAAACTGATGAAGAATTTAAATTTTTTTTTTTTTAAACACGCCGAAGTCTGCACGGCGCTGTTCGGACAGCGCAGTGCGCAAGTCGGGGGCCCGACGGACTTCGCCCAAACTAGGGCGAAGTGCGAACGTCGGCCACGCCGACGGACTTCGCCCGAACTAGGGCGAAGTTCGAACTTCGGCCGCGCCGACGGACTTCGCCCGAAATTGGGCGAAGTGCGCACTTCGGCTGCGCAGCCGGACTTCGCCCAAACTTGGGCGAAGTGCGCACTTCGGGGCCGCAGCCGGACTTCGCCCGAAACTGGGCGAAGTGCGCACCTCGGGGCCGCAGCCGGACTTCGCCCGAAACTGGGCGAAGTTCGCACTTCGCGGCTGCGACAGACTTCGCCCGAAATTTGGGCGAAGTTCGAACTTCGCGGCTGCGACGGACTTCGCCCGAAATTTGGGCGAAGTTCGAACTCGGGCAGCCAACGAACTGTGCAGGGTGAAGAGGGGACTGAGGCCAACTTCGGACTTCTCGTGCACTCGAGCTGCTCCAGTCTTAGCTGCGAACTTTGGAAGCAAACTTGGAAAGCCGCTTTAGACTTGTTCTTCTTCCGCGGCTGCCGCTGGGTTTGCCTGGCTTGGCAACACCTGTATGAGAAGAGAGAGACGCCGGAACAGAGAGCAACAAACTGCAAACCCTAAAAGATGCCGGAAACAAACAGCAAACTTTATTTATATTAAACGGGGGTTACAGAGTTCCTCAACCGAGGAAATTACAATCATCTACAGGCTGCCTGCTGCGAGATAAGTTAAACAGACAAAATGTCGAGTCGGCTGCTCAGACATTAATCAGCTGAGTCAAACTGCTCGCTGAGATACTTTTCTTTGCCTCTGCTCCTTCTTGCTCCTTCTCTTTTTCTTCCTCTTTTCATCTGAAATACCCGAGACTCCTTAAATAGCCGCGGGAAGAGGAGGATTGGGGTTTGTCCTCTGACAGGTTCTGACAGGCCCTCAACTAGGGTTTTTGACCAATCGTCGCACAAGCGTCACATCTGTCAGAGGGTAGGTGCGGCGTCATGTCGGCCCTTTGCCGGGATCCCGGACTGCGGCAGCGCAATCCGACTTAACCATGTCTGGAGCGCAATCCGGTTTCGCCCAAGGTTCGGAGCGCGATTGGGCACAGGCGTGAAATCTGGGTTAATTTTTCTAACACCCTCCTTTAAGCCTGATTTCACGAGCGCTTTGACTCCAAGCTGCTCTCGCAATCTGCTGAAGTCTTCCTCCTTCAAAGGCTTCGTGAAGATGTCAGCCAGCTGCTCCTTGGACCTGCAAAATTGTAGTTGTACTTTGCCAAATTTCACCAGCTCTCTGATGAAATGATACCGGATGTCTATGTGCTTCGTCCGGCCATGGAACACGGGATCCTTTGAGAGTGCAATGGCCGAATTGTTATCGCAGGAAAATTGTTGTCGCACCATCCGGAGGAAAGTTCGATTCACTCGGAACTCTTCGCAGCCAATCGCACGGCATGCGGCGACGTGGCGGTGACATATTCGCTCGAGTTGTGGACAATGCAACAATGGGTTGTTTCTTGGACGCCCATGATACTACCCTCGATCCAAGATGGAAAGCATACCGGAGGTGCTCTTCCGATCGTCGATCTTGCCCGACCAGATCCATCGTCCGTGAAGCCCACTAGCTCCAAGCGGTCTTGTCTGGCGTAAAATAGGCCATGGTTTCGTGTCCCGTTGACATAGCGCAAGATCCTCTTGCCTGCTTGCCAATGCGTGTCTTTCGGAGTCTCCATGAAACGGTGATCGAGCCGACTCCGAACATCGGATCCGGCCGAGTTGCGATCAAATACATCGGACCGCCAACTAGCCTCTTGAACAGGTTTGGGTCGACATTTCTCCCTGTATCCAACTTGCTCAGCTTCAAACCTGTGGCTGCAGGTGTGATGGCAGGTTTGCTGTCCTCCATCTTGAAGCGCTTCAGGACATCCTTCGCATACTTGCCCCCGAGAAATGAAGATGCCATCTGCCGATTGGTCAACTTCAATGCCGAGAAAATACTTCATCGACCCTAAGTCCGTCATCTCGAACTCCTTCTTCATGGTCTGTTACGAAGCTGGTCGAACAAGACATTGTTGTTGCCGATATAAATCGGATCGTCCACATACAGGCAGACGATAATGAGCTCACCTGCTGCATTTGTTTTCATGTATAGGGTGTGCTCATATGGGCATTTCTGAAACCCATTTTTCTAAAAATAGCTGTCAATCCGACTGTACCAAGCTCGTGGTGCCTGCTTCAAACCATACAGGGCCTTCTTCAGCTTCAGGACTTTGCCCTCCTGGCCTTCAAATTCGTAACCTGGTGGCTGGTCTATGTAGACCTCTTCCTCCAACACTCCGTTGAGGAAGGCTGACTTGACATCCATCTGGTACATCTTTCAACCTTGTTGGGCTGCGAGTGCCAAGATCATCCTGACTGTGTCAAGTCGGGCTACAGGTGCATATACCTCATGGTAATCGATGCCTGACTTCTGCTTGTAACCCTTCGCCACCAATCTGGCTTTATGTTTGTCAACGTCTCCTTGGGCGTTGAACTTTGTCTTATAAACCCACTTGACCCCAATGGTCTTCTTCCTCTTCGGAAGATCTGTCACTTGCCATGTTTCATTTTTTTTCAATGGTCGCTATCTCCTCATCCATTGCCTCGCACCCACTTCGATTCTCGACTTGCATCTTCGAACTCTCTTTGGATCAACTTCGGTAAAGAATGCAAAGTCGAGTGCTCTTCATCTATGTGGGTTCGGGTTGCCTCGTAAATGTCTTGCAAGCTCCGAGTCTTCGCAGGTGTCCTCAGGTTTTGAATTCTGCTTACAATTGGAGGCGACCGTGATGGAGTGGCTGTGCTACTGCTGGCACCATTGCTATTGTTGCTAGAAGTTGCTTGGTGGCTGCACACTTCCTTCTTCCAAGTCAGCGATCGAACCTGCTGGCTTTAGCGGCTCGTCTCGGACTTCCCGTTCCGGAGCTTGATCTTCAAGAAACTTCACATCACGGTGATGATGAGCTTCTTTGTCACGGGGTTGTACAGACCTATATGCCTTCGCCTGCTCACTGTACCCTATGAAAATGCACTTCTCCGCTCGATCATCCAACTTCTGTCGCTTCTCTTCTGGAACATGTGCATATGCTATGCACCCGAACACACGCAAGTGAGCCACACTTGGCTTCACTCCGCTTCACGCTTTTGGTGGGACATCTGTTCAGCAAGTAGGCGCACATGTTACGACCTCGCCCTAAAATTCATGCGACAATCCCTTCGCCTTCATCATGCTTCGTGCCATTTCCATGATGGTTCGGTTCTTCCTCTCAGCTACGCCATTCTGCTGTGGCGTGTATCTGGCAATGAACTGTCTTCGAATTCCGTGCTGCTTGCAAAAGTTGTGGAATTCGTTGGAGATGTACTCTCCACCTCCATCAGTTCTAAGAGTCTTCACATAATAACCACTTTGTTTCTCAACCAGAGCCTTGAACTCCTTGAATCTGGCAAATGCCTCTGACTTCAGCTTGATGGCATAAATCCAAGTCTTTCGGCTGAAGTCATCAATGAACGTCAAGAAGTATTTGTTGCCGGCAAATGTGGTGGTCTGCATCGGACCACAAATGTCTGAGTGCACCAGCTCCAATGGTCGTGATGCTCTCCAAGACTGTCCTACAGGGAATGCATCCCTGTGTTGCTTGCCGACTAGGCAACCTTCACACACTTGGTTCGGTTGCTCTATCAGGGGTAGACCCTTCACCATTCGCATCCTGTGCGGTTGATTCAGGCCACTGAAGCTCAGATGACCGAATCTGAGATGCCACAGCCAGGTAGCATCCTTCTCAACTGCACTCAGAGACAACAATGATTCATTCTGAATCTGCAGCGAAAACATTTTGTTTTTCGTCATGGACACAGTTGCTATTTGTCCATGGACTTTGTCTCTGATG
Organism: Wollemia nobilis; assembly: GCA_028583015.1. Lineage (NCBI taxonomy): Eukaryota > Viridiplantae > Streptophyta > Pinopsida > Araucariales > Araucariaceae > Wollemia > Wollemia nobilis. The sequence continues at coordinate 8,534 of JAQPPZ010009688.1, read as the reverse complement.
GAACAGACACCGTCTTTAAATAGTACAGTGTGCCCCTTCTGCACAAGCTGTCCAACACTTAGCAGATTGTGCTTCAACCCAGGCACATAAAAAACATCTTGAATTGTTTTTCTATCACCGTGTCGGGTGCGGATGAGGATCTTGCCTTTCCCCATCACAGGAACTTTGTTGTTGTTCCCCATCTTGACTTCGGACTGGACTGTTTCATCCAGTTGTGAGAACATCTCTCTGTTCCCAGTCATGTGGTTACTGCAACCACTGTCAAGATACCAGATGTTTTTCTTGCTCTCCTCTTCAATACTACAAGTCAACAATACATTTCCTCCTGCCGCATTTCCGGGTTCCTCCGTATAATGGGCTTGCTGCTGATTCTCGTTCGCCATCTTCTTCTTGCATTGTGAGGCATAATTGCCGAACTTACTGCGATAGTAGCATTGGACCTTTGACATGTCCTTCTTCCTGCTGAGAGCTTCCTTGCTGATTTCTGCCAGTGCCTCTTCCTCCTTGCTTGATGAAAGTTGCAACTTGGCTCAGCGTCATGAGGGTTTGATCTCCCTCCTTGCTTGTTACTTCTCCCACGCCTACTTCTGCCTCTCCCTCCTTGAGAACTAGAAGCGCTGTGGTGGGAGTCTTGTCTGCCGTTGTCTCGGACTGAGGCTTGAGCCCGAAACGCTTGCTCCAGAGAGGTCTGAGATGAACGGCTCAGCCTCTGTTCATGGGTCTGCAATGAACCCATGAGTTCGTCTATCGAGAGGGTTGTCGGATCCCTCGACTCTTCGATTGCTATCACAACCGAGTCGAACTTCGCGAGCGGACTTCGAGAATCTTCTCCACGATTCTCCGGCTCGGACATTTTCTCCATTCAACCGCATCCGGTTGATAATGTCGATCGTCCGGGTGAAGAAGTCGCTCATCGACTCGGACTCGCTCATCTGCAAGTTCTCAAACTGTCTCCTGAGCATCTGCAGTTTCACCAACTTCACTTTGTCGGTGCCCTGATACGAACTTGCTAGGGTTTCCCAGGCCTTCTTGGCCTTGGTGGCTGATGCAATCCGCGGGAAGATGGTCTCCTCAACCGCTGCATGATGTAGAAGAGGGCCTTCCGGTCCTTCTTCTTGTGCTCTTTCAACGGGATCCTTGTCTTCCCGAGAGGGGCGGCCGGTCTTCCGCATCTGCCGGTTCTGGGTAGCCGTTCTCGACTAACTCCCATAGCTCCTGAGATCCGAACAGGATCTTCATCTGGATGCTCCATTAATCGTAGTTCTTGCCGTTAAATCGCGGGATCTGCAACTGCAGCGAGTTTCTCTCGGAAGCCATGCTTCTATCTCCGTGTCACGGCACTATCAGCTCTGATACCAATTTGAAGAATTTAAATTTTTTTTTTTTTTAAACACGCCGAAGTCTGCACGGCGCTGTTCGGACAGCGCAGTGCGCAAGTCGGGGGCCCGACGGACTTCGCCCAAACTAGGGCGAAGTGCGAACGTCGGCCACGCCGACGGACTTCGCCCGAACTAGGGCGAATTCGAACTCGGCCGCGCCGACGGACTTCGCCCGAAATTGGGCGAGTGCGCACTTCGGCCGCGCCGACGGACTTCGCCGAAATTGGGCGAAGTGCGCACTCGGCAGCACAGTCCGACTTCGCCCATGTCTGGAGCGCAATCTGGTTTCGCCCAAGGTTCGGAGCGCAGTTGGGCACAGGCGTGAAATCTGGGTTAATTTTTCTAACACCCTTCTTTAAGCCTGATTTCATGAGCGCTTTGACTCCAAGCTGATCTCGCAATCTGTTGAAGTCTGGATCCCGGACTGCGGCAGCGCAGTCCGACTTCGCCCATGTCTGGAACGCAATCCGGTTTCGCCCAAGGTTCGGAGCGCAGTTGGGCACAGGCGTGAAATCTGGGTTAATTTTTCTAACAACTGAGAGAGGCCATAGATGAACCCTGAGATTAACCCTCTTCTGAAGCTGTGTTTTATGGTTCCCCTGAGCAAATGCTGAAACAGACTTAAGACCTTGTCCTCTCCGTTAAATGCTATGAGTGTTCTTATATTGCTTACTGCTTCGCCTGCCACAACAGTGGCCTCGCTGTGTGCCTTGGCTTGATCTCCTCCAAATCCTTTCATCGCTAGCTTCTGCAGAAAACCAGTGAAAATATCTGTGACATTTTTATAGTGGCAAGAACTTTTTTATGTTCAAGATTTAGTGGGTAAAAATTAGGGGCAAATTGTTGGTCCATTTCTCCTACCATTTTAATTTTAAATGTTTAATATTAATCTTCTACATATGTTTCTACGCTATTCCCTTAGATTTCAAAACTGATTCTCCAAATTTTTATAAATTTATATTGAGACGAATCCTAAGAACATTTCTGGTGTAGATAATTTCAATTCATGTAGATAGAAGAATAACTTGTGCATTTATATTCTCCCTATAGATCTTTATAAAAACGGTTTCACTTAATTCAAATATCCAATTCGATTGAAGTGTAAGTACCTGGGCAATCTGGGCTGAAGCAAGTACGGGAAATGTAGCTAAGAGGACCAGGCTCATTTCCCACTGTATTACAAAGCATATAATCAAAGAAGCAACGATGTTCGTCATGTTCTCAACAACAAGAGACAATTCGCTAATTACGGTCTTGACGTTTGCTCCATCAGAAGACAGGCGTGTTGAAATTCGGAGGCTACTATTCTCATCTTTGTCGAACCAACCAACTTCATTGCGCAACATTGCTACGCAGTACAACACAATAATCAATCTTTGCTGCAATCAAGTCTCAAAATTCTAGTTTACACTATATGCTTGATAAACAAAGCAGACTGATGCAAAAGGATGTGTCTGAGAGAAACATTGAAATTGAAATAATTTGGGTTACGCAGGTTTTATACAACTTCTAAAAAACGTATTACTTTTCTTTATCACATGGATTCTATTAGAGTCTCCTAACTAATAACAACGACCACAGTAATTTCGATATTAATGCTAGCCTCTCATATCAGAACCAGTAAAAGAAACTATTCCCACTTGTATAAGTTGTATGTTCAATACCTGCAAACATCTTCTCGCGAACACGTTTACTTAAATTTTCCCCCGCTTTCCCGAGGAAATACAGGCCCAAAGTCTGACCTACTGCTGGTATGGCCGCTAATCCTAGCAATAACAAGGCGTATATCCTGACCTTACGTTTCATTTCTTGACGATCCGGTAGAAGCAGTGCGGCTATGGCTTCGGCCAAAAACAGAGAAAATATTGGAGCAAGGCAACCTAGTAGTATAGTCCCCAGAGTTCCCAGCAGTACAGAGGGCCAATCTTGTTTGGTCATTTTCAACAGTCTCCACATGGAGCCCTTGGATGGTTGGACTTCTGAATCTAACTCTGAAATCTCTCTTTTATCGTTCTGAACAAGTGAGTCCACACTTGGTGTCTGGTTTCCACTGACAGGTCCCCTGTGTATAGAATAAATTGAGAGCTCACTTAAATTGAAGTAATTCAAAACTATAAAGACTCGACGATTTCTGTTTAGTCTATGTATGTAGTATGTACCTTGAATATGCGATGTTTTCCTCTTCCTCGCATATGTCGTCATTAGTGTGACCTGCTACATGCAAATTTACTAGAGAAAAGTATGCACCTCCGTCTCCTTTAGCCATCAGTTCCTCGTGGTTGCCCATCTCCACTACTTGTCCCTCTCTCATTACTGCAATTGTGTCCACGTTCTTAATAGTTGAGAGACGGTGTGCTACCACTACGGTAGTTCGATTGATCATAATCTCATTGAGAGCCATCTGTACAACATGCTCGGAAGACGAATCTAGCGCACTCGTGGCTTCATCCAGAAGAAGAATCTTTGGATTCTTCACAATTGCTCTTGCTATTGCAATTCTTTGTTTCTGCCCTCCTGATATCTGTACTCCTCTCTCCCCTACCTAGCAAATTGGCAACAAAAGTCATAGCAAAGCCAGGTGAATAAATAGCTCTAACAATTGGAACGACAACTTATTTAAAAGCCAGGTGAATGTTACCCAAAAACAAATTTGTAACCAACGACTATGTAGTATGTTTATAAACAAAACATTTTTAAATATTTGATTAGAATAGTTAACTTGTCAGACCTTTGTATCATAACCACCGGGGAAATTTAAGATGAAACTGTGCGCATTGGCAGCCTTTGCAGCTGCTTTCAATTCCTCTTCGCTTGCGTCCTCCTTTCCATACAATATGTTATCCCGTATGGTGCCAGAAAATAGTACAGGCTCTTGGCCGACAAGCCCCATTTGTTGTCTTAGCCACTTTGTATTTAAAGTTCTAATGTCCCGTTTATCGACCAGTATTTTCCCTGAATTATTATCAACCAAGCAAGCAGTTAGGAAATCTTTTATAAACAAAGTCTGGACGTTGAAAAAGAAAATGGAAATATCTGGAATCACAGACTCGAACAATATCTCAAAAATTCACCTTGACTGGGTTCATAAAAACGTTCGAGAAGCGAAATTACAGTACTTTTTCCGGAGCCACTACCACCAACAAGAGCTAATTGTTTCCCCGCATGAATATACAGATTAAGATTTTGTAGAATAATCACGTTAGGGCGTGAGGGATAACTGAAGCCAACATTTTTGAACTCGATGGTTCCTCGTAGTTTTCTGGGCTTTAAGCCATCAGATAGATTTTTGTTTAAGCTCTGTTTCCGATGGATTGTCTCCATGACTTTTTGGTAAGCGGCTCTTCCCTTTGTTATAGATGTTGCTCCTGCTACAGCATAGCCTGTATTACTGAAATACGATAGCTATCAACTGCTAAGTAATTATTGCAAATAATTTGAAGGATTGTGTATAAAAATCAAGCCGACGAAAAAGTAGCTTACATTAAGCAGATAAGAATATTAAAAACCGAAGTCAGAGTATCCGCAGGGTTGGCAATGCGTTTACTCAATATAACTCCTGCATACCACATAACTAGAGCCCATGCTAGATATAGTATTCCTTTGATAATTCCCATTCCTATACCATTTAGGAGTCCTTCAAGGTAACCCAGCTTGACTGTTGTTTCCAGCTTCGTTGAATACGATTCCCTGGCCTTTGATTCCCCAACGTACGAATATACCGTTCGAATTTGCCCAAGAACCTGCCTCAACAATGTTACATTGATTAATGAAAATTAAAAAATTGCCCAAGTAATTTGCTAACAATGCTTGCTTGATTAGTTAAAGCTAGATTAAAAAAAATCATTCTCACCTCTTCTGCAATCGTCGCTACAACTTGGAGTTCTCTTTGTGTGTTAGAAGTCAATTTGGAGAGAGCAGATGTATATAGCACTCCGACAAGACCGATCACAGGTACGATAGCAAGAACTACGAGAGCTACACTCCACACATGCCCCAATGAAAGAGCAATCCCTGCAAGTACTGTTGTCGAATGGTTGATGAAGCCGCCCATCTGTTCGTAGAGGATTGCTGTTAGAAACTGTTCAACCAAAAATTGTGAGAAATGTCTTGTTATTTATTTACTGGTTTTAGAGAAGACCTGTTCGCCAATACAGCCTTGGATAAGAATAAAATCGGTGGAGAAACTGTCTAGCACGGCTCCAGTCCGCATCTCAGTGTCATAAACTGCAATATCCTGCGCCAAAATGGCTTCTAAATATTTGTACCTCATCTTGGTAGTCTGCCTCTCGCCAGTATGAATCCAACATATTACTTCTGTTATAGTTCAACCTCATGATATGAGCCGATAGCAATTTTAAACTACTCTTAATATTCTAAAAACTAATTGAGAGGTCATTTTTATCTTTGGATGATATTCGATTTCTACCTGTAAACGAAGTTGCACATAGAGCGATACCAATATAAACTGGATACAGTGCGTACTGAGACAAAGGGTTACGTTAGTAAGTAATAGAATTGGTTCGAGGAGATCATTGCCATACACAAAAAGCAAGGACCCAAGATTATTATATTCATAAAGAATATCTATTAGACATCCATCTAACAAATGACATTAGAAACTGAAAATTCTAAAACATCTTTATATAACTCGGAAAGTGGCTATTAACGAACCTTGTTATCCTCGTCTCCACGCCCAAACCCTTCCATTATTTTAGAGAAAAAAATAATGTAGATAGGCATAGCAAGTCCAGAGCCTACTGCTCCAACTGTTCCCATAAGTATGAGAAACCAATCAAAAGCATCCGCAAAACAAAAAATATTGTAAAACTGAACGCTTGTTTCAGAGGGAAGGTTCGGCTTTCCATCCATATCTTTTTTCTTGTCTTCATCTCTTCGAGGATGGGTCTTCCTTTCAGCAGCTCCTTTCATTCTTAAACTTTCAGCAGAGACTGGAAACAAGGGAATGTGTTAATCGATTTCTTTGCAAATTACTAAGACGGATGAAGAATAAATACTATATGGTATTATGGTCCACACGATGTAATCTTCATCTTGTCATAGTTCTCGGCCACCTCTAATATTCCACAATTTGGCAGGTATTGTCTTGCACAAACAGCCGAGAAAAAACCAAGAAAACTAAAAGACAAACAAAACTACTAAAATTAATTCGTACAGTTATCGGAAAACTCAAAATAGTCATCCGCCACAGTCATCCATTTCCAATCAGGACGTGGACATTTAAATTGACGTGGACATTTAAATTGGTACAATTATTGGAGGCGGAAACTGGTGGAGATTTACTAGTCATAAGCAGGCCGAGATCTCAACCAGTGGATACCGAGATGCTTATAAATTTCCTTTGGATATTGATGTAACAACGATTGGTAAAATTATTGGAGGCGGAAACTGGTGGAGATTTTCTAGTCATAAGCAGGCCGAGATCTCAACCAGTGGATACCGAGATGCTTATAAATTTCCTTTGGATATTGATGTTACAACTAGGTTTAGTCGACAGACAGTGAGACGTTGAAGTGAAGACTTTTGAATTTCAATCTAATTTTATTTGGATATTACTGTCTCTTCCGGTTAACGATAAAATTAATTCGAAAACCGGCCTCAAAGGTTATCGAAAATTTGTCTAGTCTTGTTAGACAGAATGTACAGTCTAATTTCTGTCCTTTTCTTGAGTCCATTGTCAAGATTTTTATAATCTGGCAAGTAAACATCCTCATGTGGATTGAATTATTGTTAGCTTTTGTAAGGACTGTAATGTTGAAGGTATTTCTCTATGTCTGGATAGGCGTAGATCTTGTGCATGTGCGTCATTCATATCCCATTATGCCAACAGCTGCTAAAGTTGCAAGATATGCCAGGAGGATTTTGACATTATTGTTAAGTTTTGGTAGAGGGGACAAAAAAATCTATAGATCTCCAAAACATGTGTAAGGAATATATGTTAAAGGCCTTTGGATGGTGTTCGTAACAAAAAGACAACAAAAATATTCGTTATTACCAACATTTAGAGGGGGCAAAAAAAACTATAGATCTCCAAAACATGTGTAAGGAATATATGTTAAAGGCCTTTGGATGGTGTTAGTAACAAAAAGACAACAAAGAGATTCGTTATTACCAACGAAACAATAATTCTTATTCTAAAAGTTAAGGCATATATTGTTAATGTAAATGCCAAATTGTTATTTTTTAAAGTTTAATTGAATTACTAAATTCATTATAATGTATAAATAAATTTTTAAAATACTAAAATAAAATATTTTTATTTTAAAGTTAGAAGAACATAATAATATTTATTGAAATTGATATAGATAATGTAAGATAATAAGTATTGAATGTTGTCACATCTTCTTACTATTATTTTATTGTATTTTTTTTAAATATTTTATTAATTATATTAATAATGTGAAAGTATACTTGTCTATGAGGTTAAAAGTTATAGAATGGAAGTTTTATACCTTTAATTAAAGTTTTTTTTAGTAATATTAAGAAAAAGAGGGTTTTGAAAGGGGCCCCTAAACCTTGTACAATAAAACACACATCAGAAACACAAATGAAAGACCAACACATAGAAAAAGAGGGACCAAATAGAGCCAGAGAACCCAAGATGACCAGTGAATGAACCGAGATGGTTCTACATCACAGAGTCAATCTCAGTAATAATTTCATTGGATATCTGGATCGCCTCCTCAGAATAATCCAGCGCCATCTTCATAGATCTCCATCTAGCACGTTGTTTAATTTCCAACAAATGGAGATTGTGAAAAATGGCACTCTTTTTAACAGCATAATTACCTTGAAAATACATATCATTAACAAACTTGTCTTTGGTCACAGTTTTGGGAAAGGACTTCAACCATGTCGTCCACTACGTTCATCTTAGAGATAGGGTAATACTGCTTCAAAGTACTCTCTTTTTAGTTCAAACGAGTAGACTTACGGACCCCAACTCTCCCCCTACAAACACCATAATAAGTACTCACCTCAATCGGATTAGGAATAGGGGGAACCAAAGGGATATCCCCAAAAAATCAAAGGTCTTCCTTGCAACAGAGCCCCACACACCCTTGACAGAATTGAATCCCTTCACATACATTTTTCCCAACCTAAAGACCAAAGATGAAGAGCGCTCCAACTCATCCT
>JAQPPZ010009687.1:0-27675 GCA_028583015.1 Wollemia nobilis | reverse complement strand
CTCAATTGTCACATTATTCCTAAAATGTGATGTGAGGATACCCCTCCAAGCTATATGTTCTATTGATGTCCATTCAAGAGAGTTCCAAATGGTAACTATCCTCCATGAGACCCCTTGGGCAGCCACTTCCATATGACCAACACCCTCCAAAGTCTATTTATTGTTTTACACATAAGATCCAATGATAGCTTATTCTCTTAGATAAGCAAAAAATTTGTTTTACTTTTTTCTAAGAGTCTTCAAACAATATATTGATGGGTTCTACTATTTAAACCTCTAATATTCCATGATTGTTTAATCATTGATTACCTTGAGATCTATAAGAGTCTATAATCCTCACCAATCTCCCAATGATCAGTTTATCTCCTTGAACTGCTATCAATTCCTTATTTGATTTTCTACCCACTCCTTGAGATCTAATATTCTTTGATCTCTTTTTCACTTGAGTTATCCCTAGAGTTGAATTTTCTCTGTTCTTTTTTGCTATACCCATGATGACATCCTTAAATATCGATTGCTCTTGGTTATGCACTATTAATGCCCCTACAATCTCTGATTGTGGTAACTCACTGCACTTTGTTACTTGCTTTAGAATAGGAGGACGTGAAAGAGGGGCTTGAACATAGTTGTTATTGTTTTTATTATTCCCATCCACTCCTTCCATAAATTGTTCTTCTTCCTGGTCCACTAGTGTCATGAATATCTCATACCTTTTCAAGGGCTTGAGTTGGGTTTGCTCTTTGCCAACTTTTTTCTTTTGCCTTCTCCTTCTTTTAGGTTGTTCAAAACCATCTCCCTGTGCTTGTCCACCATAAGAAGTATTGGTTGTTTATTTATTGACTATTGACTTACCCTCCTTAGGAAGATTTGACATTCCTAGAGGAGCCTCCACTTTTGTGTTCATATTTTTGGGTAGGACCAAGCCAAATGTCCATATTTATGGTAAACTCTACACTTGAAGGGCAACGTCTCATAATCCCGTTCTTGAATCCAAGATATACCTACAAGTTCGAGTTCAACCTCTGTCGAAAAAGGTTGGCTAAGATCCATTTCCACGCATAATATAGCATAAATTGCTATGTTTCTTTTCATTGTGTCTCTAGAAACATCCAAATATATTACAAGGTAAATACTGATGATTTCCAATACCTGCTCACTCTAGAACACCATTGGAAGTGCATACAAATGGATCCAAATCGGGACAAAAGTGGGTTCAATTCGAAGATAAAATACCACTCTCCTGGGTTGAACAAACTGAAGAACACAAGCTTATACTAAGAGGGGGTGAATAGTATATTGCCCACTTTTTACTTTCTTTCCAAACCAATATCAATTAGTGTCCTCAATTGCAATAACCAAATATAGCAGTGTGCATTAATAACATAGATAGCAATAGTAAGCAAGTGCACAAATCATCATACACAATTGAGACACAAGATTTAATGTGGTTCCCCAATGTGAGGTAGTCCACAAGATAATATCCTTATACTATTTCAAAAAGAAATAGGGATCCTTATTCTAATACAAATTATTACTTTTATTTGCTCAAATCTAAGTTGTCTTGATCTGCTCAGGTGGGCTCCACTGATTTGCTCAGCTAGGTTCTCCACTGATCTGCTCAACTAGGCTATCCACTAATCTGCTCAGCTAGGCTATCCATTGATTTGTTTAGCTAGGCTTTCCACTGATCTGCTCAACTAGGCTATCCATTGATCTACTCAACTAGGCTATCCATTGATCTGTTTAGCTAGGCTATCCACTGATCTGCTCAGCTAGGCTCTCCATTGATTTTCTCAGCTAGGCTATCCAATGATCTGCTCAGCTAGGTAATTGGTGTTGATGTGTTTTCTTCTTCTGTCTTGTCTCTTTAATTGCTCACAAATATGCCTCAATGCCTTATCACAAGGCTCAAAAAATTCTGCTCAAATATTGTCCCAAATTTGTTCTCAAAGCCTTCACAAAAGGCTCAAATAATCTTGCTCAAATGCTATCCCAAATATGTTCACAAATATGTCCCAAAAACATTCTCAAAGGCTCAACCAATCATGCACAAAAGCTGTCTCAAATCTATTCAAAAATTCTATCCCAAAAGCCTTCCCAAAGGCTCAACCAATGATTCTCAAGTAGCACTCAAATCTCAACCACAAATCAACGAAGGTAAGGCTCAATGATGAACTCAACAATGGATAACAAATGAATGATGACAATGTTCAAAAATATGCTCAACAATGAATGGAAATGTACTCTTCAATGGATGACAACAATGATCTACAATAATCTCAACAATGTATGACAAATGATATCTCAAATGGATGACAACAATGCTCAACAATGTACTCTCAAATGGATGACAACAATGCTCAACAAGGTACTCTCAAATGGATGACAAATGATCTCTAAAATGGAAACCTCTCAGAGCAATAACAATGAGGACTTCAACGAACCAAGGACAATCTCCACAAGTGATAGCAATAGGTTCTTAATAATATATTCCTGATGCAATTTCAATAATCTCTCAAGAAACAAGCACAACTTCCTCAAGCAAAGAGCTCTCAAATAGCCAACAATGATATCCTAAAAATGAAATACAAATGTATCCATAAGTGAATAGCAAATGATCTCCTCAATTGTCTCAACTAATGGCAATGTACTCAACAAGTAACCAACAATATGCTTCTCAAGGCAATAGAAAAGATCTCAATAATGGCAATACTCTCAATGAAATCCACTAAAGCAATCATGAAACTCAAGCATCAATTTTATAAATAAAATTGATTTTCTAATCCATTCACTTCCTCCCAATAGGCAAGGCACATAATCAAGCAATTTGTATTCAACTTCAAACCCTAAATCATGTGCATGTCTTCTAACTCAAGGTAGCAATTAACTAGGTCTCAAGTTCCTAGTTTAATTTCATAATTAAATTATGCACTAGGACATATAACAAGTTCAACACTTTTCAACCTTATGACTCCCTAATTTCATTAACACATACAACAAGCACCTATGCTTTTATTTTTAATTCCACACCTTATAACTCCACATACAACAATCAAAAATATTTATTTCCACACCTTATATCTCCCTAATCATACACAACAATAAGAAATATTTAATTCTACACCTTATAACTCCCTAAGCACATTAACACATACAACAAGCATTTATTTCCCTAAACTCCTTATGAATCCCTAGTTATCACATAAATAATTTTAATGCACCAAAAATTTGGTAATAACAAATATTACCATGCGCTGGAGATAAATACTTTTATATGAAATTCGTTGCCTTCGTAACCTTTGAAATCATCTTTGCAAAAATGCCATACCAAAATTAATGCGCCTTCACACCTTCGCGGGAGTCAAACTCCGTTCCTCTCGCTTAGCGTTGCAAAGCACTTACAACGTGGGCGCTAGCCCATGTTGGGATTTTAATCTTAAACACCCAAATTTAACCTGCGCTCAAATATGAAACTTGATTTTACTTTCTTAGCAAAACATTTTGCCATTGGCAAGATTCGAATAGTGAACCTGCCTTGTGCAAAGTTCGTGCGCTACTAACTGCGCTATAGGCTCCTGCATGACATCACTTTCCCACATTGTTTACTTGACCTTGCTTTCAAATCAAAAGTTATTTATCCTTCTTTCTTCGTTGCTCCCCTTTCGATGACTCTCTCTCATGCGCTATGCCAAATCTTCCATAAACAAAGGTTTTAACATTTTATTTATATGCACCTCCATGCCTTCGAATGACATAGGCGAATATTTATTTATCTCCCCAACCTTTGCACGTCAGCGTATAATATAATACAACCTTAGACCTTAGAATTATTAAATAAAAAATTAATAATTCACCTTTTAACTTTGAATTGAGATATCTCCTTCATTCTTTTGAATTTCGTCATGAAACTTTTTGCACCTAGGTTTTATTGGAAAATATTTTCATCCATCATAATTTGGAGAAGTCTTAGCATAGTGGTTTTAATGAAAAACCCTTTCCGTTGGTTTTAATAAAAAACCTTTCCGTCGGTTTTAATAAAAACCCTTGCCATTGGTTTTAATAAAAACCTTTACCATTGGTTTTAATAAAAACCATTAATATAATATTTAAAAAATTAAATATTATATGCCTCTTGTGCCACAAAACCCTATAAATATCCATGCTCTCCAAAATATCATAAATTATTATTTATGAAGTGCTTTTGCCACCAAAACTCAATGTGATCCATGTGACATCAATGACAACACAAAATAACTCAAATTGCCAACAATCTCCCCCTTTTCATTGATGGAAACACATCTAATGCAAATCACCACAATCATTCCAAAAGCCATTTCTGAAAATCAAAGCTGCTCCCCTTGAATCAATACTCTCTATGGAGGCTTCTCCCCCTATCTCAATGTTCTCTTTGGAGGTTGCTCCCCCTATCTCAATGCTCTCTTTGGAGGTTGCTCCCCCTAACTCAATGCTCTCCCCCTTACTCAAATATCTCCCCCTTTGACATCAATGGCAAAAAGGACACCTATGGGGCTAAAATATATGACTCTTAAGCTTAGGCCCCTACCACCTTCTCTCTTGAGGTGATTAATTTTGGGGTGGGAGTACATTTACTCCCATATTACATTGTTCCTTTCCTTTGTCAACTTCCTTCCACATATTTTTGATATCCTTTTCTTGATGAGTTACTTGATATTCTTTTCTTGAACCTGTTTGACCTTCTTGTCTTGAAACTGCTTGACCTTCTTGCCTTGAACCTGTTTGGAATTGAGTCCTACACCATATTGCAATATGTCCAAAGTTATTGCAATTAAAACACTTGATATTGTAGCCTTTGGATGGTGCCCATATCCTGAATTCTTTCTTGAAATTATTTCCATATCCATTCCTTTCCTGAACCCTGTATTGTGAAGATCTATTTCCATAATCATTTTGACCATGACCTCTGAATTATGCAGCTCTATAATCAAAACTATATTGCTCATTTCCTTTGCACTGAGAAGCTCTATGACAAATCTTGTTGCATAAAAAGCAATGTCCCTGAAAACCATACCTTCTTCCTTTGAATTTCCTTCTAGCTAAATCAAACTTCTTTGATCCATAGACCCTGCAGTGTATAGCCCTGTGTCCAAATCCATTACAAGAAAAACAATGTCCTTGAAAAGCCCTTTGTTCATGCCTTAGTTCCTCATACCTTTGTTGACCATTATCCTTGTGATAATATTTGAATTGTGCATTGTATCCTTGATCCTTATTTGTGGTATCCAAATCTTCTTCCTTAACTTCTTCCTTGCTTTCTTCTTCAATAATTTCTTTGCCTTTTGAACTTGATTCACCTATCTCAAAACAAGATCCAAATTGGATATTTGGAGCCAAAGGAGCTTTACAACTTTCTTCATATTTCTCTTCATTTGTGTCCAATAGCAAACTGACATCCATCTCTATTGTCTCTAAAATACATGTTTCCTTCACAACGAAAATATCTTGACCTTTTGAGTCATGTGATAGATCAAACTTCTCAAGTATAGAACATCTCAATTCTTTTATATTCTCCTTAACCTCTTGTAGTTTCTCATGGATATCATTGAAGTATTCTTTTAGATCAACTGAGACATCTGTCTTTCTTGAAATATCCTCTTGTTTAACTTCTTTTGTTTGGAGTGGAAGTTCTTCTTCTACTTTTATCCCATAGAAAAACCCTTCTTCATCTTCACTGTCATTGAGATCATTATCTTCTTCTATAGCAAACAAAATCTCAAGAATACTTTGTGTTTGCCTATTTCCTTGATGTGTCATTTCATATTCACTATCACTGAATCCATTGCAATATCCTGATTTGTGATCTCGTTGACCACACACAAAGCATTGTTCTCTTTCACCTTCTATTACTAAGAATATATGTTCTTCCTTTTCATCATCTGAGTGATCTCTATCACTGTGATTATTGGAAATTTGAGTTAATTTGAGGTAGTTTATGTTGTCATTGATGTCACATGGATCATTGATGTGACATTGACTTTTGGTGGCAAAAGCACTTCATAAATAATCATCTATGATATTTTGGAGAGCATAGATATATACAAGGTTTTTATGAAAACCAAAGCAGACAAAATAAAAGGTTTTATTTAAAACCATGGCGGGCTTATGTGGAAAGGGTTTTTCTTACAAGCCAAGGTGGACTTTTTTTTCATTAAAAAGGACCTCCGGTGATGAAGATATTAAAGTTTAAAGTTTAAGTTTAAATTAATGGAGGGCTGACCTATGTGCAATTAATGGAGGTTGGCATATATATATGTAAAGGTTTCAATTTATTTTGGAAAGGGGGCATATTATATATCGTCGAAAAGCTTATTTCGAGGGCTATTTGACTAAATTATTTTGAAGGAGAAATAAGATATGTGTAAAGAGATATTTCTGATTTTCCAAATGGGTTCCAAAAGTGAAGTTTGTCTTGTTCTTTTTAAAGAGGATTAATTCTTTCATGAGGTGACAAGGTATGCAATATTGTGATTTATTTTATTTTATGGTATAAGTGGTTTTGAGAGTGAAAATGTTATTAAATGTTTTGATTTATTTTATTTTATGGTACAAGTGGTTTTAGGAGAGATAAGGAAGTTGTGCAATTAAAGGCCTTGGTGATGATTATTGAAAAGTGAAGTAATATTGATTATTTTGTGATCTACTAACCCTTGTGAAGATTGACAAAAGAATTTTGTGATTGTGGCAGATTTACAAAGAGGTTTTTTCATATTCATAAAAAGTAGGGGCACATTATTCTATTGATTGTTTATGGTGGTTGATTTATGAAATATCATTGGAGGGAAAAGGATTGTTTGTGGTTTTCTTTTCGAAAGTGGTTGGTTGAATGCTTCAAGGTTTTTTGAATTGAGAGTTGTGTCTAAACCTTGTTTGATAAGCATAGTTGTTGAAGCCCATTGGTTGTGAAAGAACTTTAGTTAGAAAAGAACATGAGTATCATTGTTATGTGACATTTGTGGTTGAGCATTGTTGGAACATTTGAGTTGGTTGATATATACTTGGACTAGGGTTGTGTGAGAGAGAGTTGTCCCTTATGGTGATTGGTTGAGTTGAGTTGATTGAGCCTAGTCAAGTGATGTGTGAAGTGATTTTTCAAATCCTATGAAACATATTGAGTCTCTAACAATTCTCTTTATGCTTCTATGATATTGAATTGAGTTGAGTTGAGATTGATTTGAGTTGAGTTGAGTTGAGATTGATATTATAACATATTGAGTCTCTAACAATTATCTTTATGCTTCTATGAGTTGAGTTGAGTTAAGATCATTGTGGATCATTGTTGTCATCCATTGAAGAGTACATTGTCATTCATTGTTGAGTTCATCTTTGAGCTTTGCCTTGATAGATTTGTGGATGAGATTTGAGTGCTACTTGAGCATGATTGATTGAGCATTTGAGAAGGCCTTTGGGACAAATTTAAGGACAGTGTTGGGACCGATTTGAGGTCAGTTTTTGGATAAGTTCTTAGTGAGCTTGTTGAAGCAGATTCTTGGTGAGCTTTTTGGGCAAGTTCTTGGTGAGCTTGCTAGAGCAGATTTGGGCAAGTTCTTGGTGAGCTTGCTAGAGCAGATTTGGGTAAGTTCTTGGTGAGTTTGCTAGAGCACATTTGGACAAATTCTTGGTGAGGTTGCTAGCGTAGATTTGACTTCTGTCTGAGCTTGTTAAGCAGGTTATCTGTGAACCTATTGAGAAGGTTCTTAGTGAGCCTAGTCTCAAGTTCTCAAGTTCCTAGTTTAATTTCATAATTAAATTATGCACTAGGACATATAACAAGTTCAACACTTTTCAACCTTATGACTCCCTAATTTCATTAACACATACAACAAGCACCTATGATTTTATTTTTAACTCCACACCTTATAACTCCACATACAACAATCACAAATATTTATTTCCACACCTTATATCTCCCTAATCACACACAACAATAACAAATATTTAATTCTACACCTTATAACTCCCTAAGCACATTAACACATACAACAAGCATTTATTTCCCTAAACTCCTTATGACTCCCTAGTTATCACATAAATAATTTTAATGCACCAAAAATTTGGTAATAACAAATATTACCATGCGTTGGAGATAAATACCTTTATATGAAATTCACTGCCTTTGTAACCTTCGAAATCGTCTTTGCCAAAATGCCTTGCCAAAATTAATGTGCCTTCACACCTTTGCGGGAGTCGAACTCCATTCCTCTTGCTTAGCGCTTACCACGTGGGCGCTAGCCCACGTTGGGATTTTAATCTTAAACACCCAACTTTAACCTGCGCTCAAATCTAAAACTTGATTTTACTTTCTTAGAAAAACACTTTGCCCTTGGCAGGATTCGAACAACGAACCTGCCTTGTGTAAAGTTCGTGCGCTACTAACTACGCTATAGGCTTCTGTGTGACGTCACTTTCCCGCACTATTTACTTGACCTTGCTCTCAAATCGAAAGTTATTTATCCTTCTTTCTTTGTTGCTCCCCCTTCGATGACTCTCTCTCATGCACTATGTCAAATCTTCCATAAACAAAGGTTTTAACCTTTTATTTATATGCACCTCCATGCCTTTGAATGATGTCGAAGAATCTTTATTTATCTCCCCAACCTTTGCACATTGACGGATAATATAATACAACCTTAGACCTTAGAATTATTAAATAAAAATTTAATAATTCACCTTTTAACTTTGAATTGGGATATCTCCTTTATTCTTTTGAATTTCCTCATGAAACTTTTTGCACCTAGGTTTTATTGGAAAATATTTTCATCCATCATAATTTGGAGAAGTCTTATAATAGTGGTTTTAATGAAAAACCCTTTCCAATGGTTTTAATGAAAACCCTTTCCGTTGGTTTTAATAAAAAACCTTTTCGTCGGTTTTAATAAAAACCCTTGCCATTGGTTTTAATAAAAACTTTTACCATTGGTTTTAATAAAAACCATTAATATAATATTTAAAAAATTAAATATTATATGCCTCTTGTGCCACAAAACCCTGTAAATATCAATGCTCTCCAAAATATCATAAATGATTATTTATGAAGTGCTTTTACCACCAAAACTTAATGTGATTCATGTGACATCAATGACAACACAAAATAACTCAAATTGCCAACACAAACAATCGTGTCGAACCATGATTCCTCCTTTCTGATTCAAAAGCCCTATTTTTATCGACAAGTGAGTAAAAACTAACAATAAAATATCCAATACTAATAAACCACAAAGAAAACTCACAAAGAGGCTTCCAATTTTACCGAACCTAAGAATGCAAAAAATTTAGGGTAGGGCAAATACCAATGAATTTACAAATCAGATCGTGATTGGCTCTATACAAGACCATTTCTTCTACTCTTTGAGATGTTGATCTTTTTCCAGCAGTCATAAAAAGTATTTTTAATGTAGTTTTTTGTGCTTCTTCAGTCTCTGATGGAGATTTTTCCTTCAATAAATTTTTAAAAGAACTCTGCCTCTCTAAAAGAGGATCCGAAGGTGTCCCCATTGGGCCCTCCCAAGGCAAAAATCTTGTCTTCAATCCTGCAACAACCTGAAAGCACTTTGTCTACCCAATAGATGCCCTTATATTAAAATCAACCGATAGAATTTTTTAGTTGCCTAGATCCATCGCCTTTATTAAGTTTGAGTGTTGGATACATCATTTGATTACTTGGATTTTGCTACCTCTATGGATGGCTGTAGGGTACAGTATCTTCGGTCATATCAAACCTTAGCAAATCTTAACCTCAATGCTGCCAGACTTTTTGTACCACTTCGGGTTCCGGTAGGGTAAAATATCTCCAACCATGCTAGTACTCAAAAATTTTGATCCAACATCATTCATTGGCTTCATAGACTCCGACTTCACGTTCTACAATTTTAATGGCCCCGAAACTAATTCTCATTGTACGATGGTTGATTTACACAACTTGATAGCAATCTTCATTACCTAAAAATAAATTTAATAAACCTTTGATTGCCACAAAAATAATTTTAATTATCGAAAATTGATTTACGTATGCCTAACAGTGAAATTTAATTGCTCAAAGATAACCTTTTAACTACCCGACAATAAAATTTTAATGCTTGGACATGAATTCTTGGTGCCCATAAGTGATTTTCAATTACTCGGAAACCTATTTCACATATCCGAAATTAAATTTTGATTGTTCGAAACTGAAATCTGAATACCCGAAAATAATTTTAATATGTCTGGACTTAATCGTCAATAGTTTCAAAATTCATTTTCAAATGTCGGGCTTCATTTTTAATTACCAGACCTTTGGTACCTATTTGGGATCCGGTAGGGTAGAATATGTCTGGTCATCTCGACACTTAGCAAATTTTGATTTTTTTCTCAATGGTGCTGGACTTTCTGTACCAAACCGGGCTCCACCATGGTCCAAGATTTTCGATCGAGCTTAGACTTAGATTTTTTTTTATTTTTCTTTAGGCTGCAAATTCTTCTTACAAAGTTTATCGAACATTTTGTAACTTCCCGCACTCCCAAGTGGTGCAATATTTTTGGGAATGCTTAAACTTAGCCAAATTTTAGATCCGACGTTGATTTTTGAAAACTTAGAACAAAATATATTGCCCGAAAACAACTTCTAATTGCCAAGGAAGATTTTCAATAGTCCGACTCTGAATTCTAAACTTTCGAAACAAAATTAAGTGCCCTAAAACAATCTTCAAATGATTTGGAAATAAATTCTTACTATACCGAAAACTCATTTTAAAGCTCTTTAAATTTTACATAAAATAGTGAAAGAATAATTTAAATTAGACAACTCTATGCAAAGACATGGTTGCTCAAAGATAAAATGTTTTTCCAAAAATAAATTACCATAATTACAACCAAGGGAGCTAACTAAACACTCAATATTTTTTTCATTATTAACTTTTTTAAAATAAATTTATTATTAACAAGTTTTATTATTTAACATTTATTTCAAGTATATTTTTCATATTTATATACTTTTAGTTATTAATACATTCAAATTTAATCATCTAATATTAAACTTATAATTTTAATTAAACAATATAATATTTAAATTAATATTAATTAATTATATATATTTTTAATTATCAATTAAGATAAAGCCTTTACTTTATATATGTGACTTCAATTGTCATGCTCATGTTAATGTAAGAACATGCAAACTTCAAGCCAAGTTTTTTTTTTGAAAAAATCTTGCTTATATTAATACAAAAAAATTAAAATATAAGATATCGTAGTAGATTACAAAAATCTGCTCAAAGACATCCAACCATCTAACTTGTCCTGAGCAGAGCAGTCTTTGAGATCTTTGATTATAAGCCTCTTAAAGACTATACATTAAAACTGAATATCAATAACAACATTGGACACAATCCTAGAAGTAGGAATAGCTTCATATCGAAAAACTAAACTGCATATCGCCTTCCAAATAGCATACAAAGTCACTGCTCTGATAACAGTCCACACCTCCCTAAGATGCCAAGGGTAGCCAAAGGCATCTCCTAAGAGGACCAATTTTCAACTCCACCTATCACCTAGGATAGGATAATAGGTCCACTTCAATCTTTTCCAAACATTCCTTGCTACAATACAATCCCAAAAGATATGTTTAACAATTTTTTTTCTGCCACAACTACTACAGAGGTCTGAGATATTCATCCACCTTGCCAACCTTACCTTGCAATGGATACCTTGGAAAATAAGCAACCAAAGAAAAACCTTGAGTTGAGCAAATAATCTGAATTTCCAAACCTGCTTTAGCCTCTTCTTCCACTTCTCTAGACAGACAATGTCCCAACGTCTATTTGCGTCTATTTAACATGATATGCAAAGAAGTCCTATGCAATAGAGTTTTGTAAATCTTAGTGGATTTGTATGAAAAGGATTGAAAATCCAACTAAGTGTTCTTCCCCTTTTTATACTTGATCACCAAGTGAAATTGTTGGAGGAGATAATCCTCATAGAGCGGCTGGAGGCCTACTCAAACAATCAACAACAATATTACTCTTCCCCTTTTTATACTTGATCACCAAGTGAAATTGTTGGAGGTAAGATGCCCACTTCATATGTCTTTATTCTTCAATTTTACTTTGAGATTGTAAAAACTTGAGAGGCATATGATCAGTGTGTACTACTGTATCTTTTCCCAAAAGATAATGTCTCCAATACTTAATAGCTTGAACTAATGCATACAACTCCTTGTCATATGTAGAATAGTTCAACTTAGCGAGAGAAAAAGTTTCCGAATGATAAGCAATTGGATGACCATTCTGTTTGAGCATAGCTCCTAAGGCAACTTTAGAGGCATCTGTTTCAATCTCAAAAGGTTGAGAGAGGTCGGGTAAAGTTAACACAGGTGTTGTACAAAGTTTCTTTTTGAGCTTCTCAAAGGCAACTTCTTGGCTTTTCTCCCAATGAAATGGAATTTTGGACTTAGTGAGATAATGCAATGGAGCTGCAAGGGTGGAATATTGAGGAATGAACTTGTGATAGAAATTCGCAAGTCCTAGAAAACTCCTTAACTCAGTGAGAGTTGTAGGAGGGGACCACTTAAGTAAAAAATCAACTTTTATGGGATCTACCTGAATTCCACTTTCACTAATCACATAGCCAAGGTAAGAAACTGAAGTATTGCCAAAAGAACACTTGGAAGAATTGGCATATAATTGATTCTTCGCAAGAAGATCAAGGGTTTGTTGGATATGCCTAAGGTGTTCCTCCCAAGTTTTTGAGAAAATCAATATATCATCAAGATATATTATTACAAATTTGTCAAGTACATCACAAAATACATCATTCATCAACCTCATGAAGGTTGCAGGAGCATTAGTAAGACCAAAAGGCATGACCAACCATTCAAAGAGGCCCATATTCGTCTTAAAAGTTGTCTTCCAGGTATCCTCAACTTGGATACGCACTTGATGATATCCACTTTTGAGATCTATTTTTGAAAAGAACTTAGCTCCTTGAAGCTTATCTAATAAATCATCAATGCGGGGTAAGGGATATCTATTCTTCACATAAATTCTATTCAAAGCACAAAAATCAATGCACAATCTCCAAGTGCCATCTTTTTTAAGAACTAACAAAATAGGTGAGGCACAAGCAGAAGTACTTTCCTTAATGAAACCTTTAGACAACAAATCTTCTATTTGCCTTCTTATTTCTTCATTTTGCAAAATAGATTGTCTATACATGGGAGCATTAGGAAGGGAAGAACCAGGAATTATTTCAATGCTGTGATTAATTGTGCGAATTGGAGAAAGAGACTTTGGCTCCTGAAATATGTGTGAATAACTTTGCAATATTTTATCCATTGAAGAGTGTTGCTTTGGAATGGATGTGGATGTAGAAGTGTTTTGAGAGCGAATGAAAATTAGAGCAACATCACCACCTTTTTTAATTACTCTTTTGGTTTGCTTGGAACTTAGAATGATGTTAGGAGTGTTGGTGCTTTTAATGAGAAAGACCTTACCATATTTTTGAAGTGTGTAGGTTCTTTTGAAAGCATCATAAACAGCTCTCCTATCATACTGAAAAGGTTGTCCAAGCAAAATCCCACAACAATCCATAGGGGTCACATCACAAGTGACTTGATCTATGAAATGTGGGCCAAGTGCAAATTTTCATGTGCGAGTGTGAGTGATTTCTGAGCCTCTTCCACTATCCTTCCAACCCAAAAAATAAGGTTGAGGATGATGCTCCATAGGTAACTTCAAACGCTCAATAATGGACCTCGCAATTAGATTTTTCTGCAAGCCATTATCCACTATACAATCTGTTGCAAAATTATGAAGCAAATGAGCTCGAGTGATGAACAAAGCATCACGAGCGCCTTTTGATGAACTTACATTTACCAAGGTAACTTCATTGAGCTTACCTCATAATTCCGTGTATACTCTACTCTCTCCTACAGACTCAATGGGACCTTTGGGAGTATCCTCCTCTTGAGTAGTAATGACTAAACTCTTCTTTTTAAGCTTAAAACAATCATCTTTTTCATGACCTTTCTTCTTACAATAGTTACAAAACTTTTTAGAAGAAGAAGAAGAAGGTTTAGAAGCAGAAGAAGGAGTAGAAGCGGAAGGGGAAGGAGGAGAAGGAGATGGAGAAGAAACATTCTTCTTTTGAGCAAAATTCTTCTTTTGTGAGAAAGAATTATTCCCTTTTGATGAGTTTGCAACCACCTGAGGAGCAGGAGTGCGGAATGCCTGCGAGTGCGCTTTGAACTTGTCCTCCGCAAGTTGTGCATGGTTGAAAACTGAATCCAAAGTTTCCATAGAAACAAACATAATCTCTCTGTACAAGTGCTCTAACAAGCCACTTTGAAATTTGATAATCAAAGCTGGAACATCATCCTCCACATTCACAAGTATCTTGAACCTTTTGAACTGAAAAATATATTCCTGTACAGACATATTAGCACCTTGTCAAAAATGAAACCATTTAATGACCAATTTCTTAGAATAATTGGAAGGATAAAAATTGGTCTTAAGACAATCTACAAGCTCATCCCATGAGGTGAGTTCATCATGACCTCTTTTTCGTTCAACAAGTACTTTAGCTAAACCAGAAAGTTTTAGCTTAGCATAAGGAACCACATCTTCATCTGCAAGTTGAGAGTAAGAAAACCAAGAACTCATGTCAAGAATCCAACTATTCAAGACATCAGGGTTCCTGGATCCATCATACAATGGAACTTCACAACGAACTCTTAGACGAGAATCAGGAGCAGAAGTGGAAGCATGATGCACAGAAATGTCATTTACCTTCATTGCAAGGTTAACAAGAACATCTGCCATGGTAGTATCATTAGCTTTATCTGCTAAAGCATTAACAACATGGGCAAGTTCTGCCACTTGGGCAGCCAAGTCAGAAGCCATATGCAACCGGGTATAAGCCAGGAGTAAAAAAATGAAAAAGCACTAAATCAAGGAAAGACAATGAAAATTTCCCTTGTTACAATGGAGTGCTTCTGAATTTGAAAATTTACTCCTAAGGCTGAAAATTTTGAAATTTTAAACTAATCTAAGGTGCAATTTAGAATTTATTAATTTTAAAATAACTTAATTAAAAATTAAATTTCAATTAATCAAAGATTAATGAATTTAATCAAGTTATGAAAAATTAAATTAATAAACACAAAATTTAACATGCAACCTTAAATAGTAAAAATTAAAAATTACAATAATGTACCCTGATTGGCATGCAACTTCTCAAACTGCAGTGGCACTAATCCCGAGGCATGAATCTACTGGCCAGTTGCAGTGGTGCGGTTCTCGAGGATCTAAACCAATAGCAAATACAGTTATAGTGCAGAATAAGTTTAGTTGGTACAAATTTTCGTGCCATAAGTTTTCGTGCACAAACTGTCGTGCACAAACTTTCGTGCACAAAGTCCCTTAAGCTTGGCCGAAACAGTTCCAAGCCGCAGCCACTCCTGGCCAGACTGCTGCATGCCCTGGCGCTATCGGCCGCAGGCCCAGCAGACGCCCGACAACGATTGTCGAGCGCTATCGTGGCGGCTCTCGAGTAGCGAGCCCGACGGTCGCTCGACGGACTTGTCGAGCGTGCGTCACGAGCGAAAGCCGGCAGTCGCTTGACAATACTGTCAGGCACTACAGCGGCTGATTTGTTGCATCGATGCCGACGCCTGACGAGTTGTCAGGCTGTCAGGTCGGCAGGCAGTGCAGTATGTCGTCGGCTCGACATCGGGCGGTGCTGTCGCGGCCTACGTTGCATGCGCTGTCGACTGACAGCGTTTGTCACAAGACTGATGCCTGACAGAATGTCAGGCTGTCAGTTCGCGGGCAGCGAGCCGAGTGCGTCAGGATTGTCTGACGTGCTCGACCAGCCCGCAGCTGTCGACCAAGCACCCTCGATGCTGGCGTGGTAGCCGAAAAGGCACAAGCCTGTGGCTGCTTAAAAAAAATAAAAATAAATTTTCAATTTTTTTTTTTTTTACAATATGCTGCAACTTAATATATTAATAAAATAATATATTAAATAAAATTTAAGCTTTTCTAACACAAACTAGAAAATTTTAAAAAATTAACCAGGAGGGTTAATTCCAAAGCTTGAAAAACTTAAATTGTAAAAATACGAGCAACCAGATCCCTTCAGTAGCTCTCCTTTCAAGATCCAGTCGACACACGACCAGCGTTTGAAAGGCAACCAGACCTAAGTCGACACACGACCTAGTTTGATGACCTCCTGGAGCTCTTCAATACTCGAAAATGGGGGGGCAGTAGGGTTAAATGGCTCCCTAATCCTAATTGGACCGTAGCTACGATCCAATCCCTTCCAAGGATCACAATAAGAACTCTGAGGCAAACTTTTCCTATACCTCTTGAGCATAAGCAAAAATTTGGAACGAGGAGTTTGTCGGCGAAGGAACTTCCTTCTCCGAATGGTTTTCAAGCTCCCCTTGAGCTTAAACCGAGTCCTCAATGAGAAAGAGTTTCTCATAACAAAATTATCTCCTATCCTCTCACCTCACAAGCCCTAGTGCAAACATGAACTAGGCTCTGATACCAATGAAAAGGATTGAAAATCCAACTAAGTTTTCTATTATTTACAATTCAATTTATAGACACTAATGGCCCAAAATACATAACCAAACCCATCAAATCATAGATTTGATCCAATATGTTTAACCATAAGCTACAAAAGTGCAAGGGAGAATGCACGTAACTTCTAAGTTAAGAGAAAAAGAATAATGCTAACTATAAGATCCATTTTAGCTATCTTGAAGTACACACTTCCTACTTTGAGTTCACACTTACTAACACTCTAAATGACAACTAGAAGATAACTAGTGCTCACAAGTGCATGTGAGAAGGAGACTCACTTACAATTATTAATTTGCAAGAAATAAACTATGCAAACCTAGCTAGGAACTACTAGAGGGGTCATATGAAAGATCATACATCAATCCTCATCATTGTAAGAAATGATGCTCCCCTGAAAGTTCCACCTCCAATCACGCTAGATAGGGCCAGGCAAACCACCATTTCATTTCTATTGCTATTCAGAGGGAAGGAGAGAATGAATTTGAACAACAACATCCCTATCAGAAGATTTCAACTTAAACTTATTGTAAATATCCTCCCACTTAATCCAATCAGTGGCTCCTGAATCCCAAAAATCTACTCATTTCTTATATCCCCTCTTAACCAACCTCTTGCATCTAAGACGAGGAAGGTTTGAGGCATACACCCCATTGTCTTTCCATAACTAAATAGACCTATATGGAAGCACCCAGCCTCTACGCTCTTCCATATAGGCCCAATAAACTATAGAGCCAACTGTCTTCCATGCCTCCTAGATTCTCTTAATAAGGATACAACCCCGTATTTTAAATTGAACAAGATGACCCACAATATACTCAATATTAAAATCCCCCTGAACACCATCAACATGAAGACAGTTCTGAATTTTATATCTCAAGAGCCTTTGCCAAGGATCAACCCCTTTCAATGCTCTAACCATCCATTTGGCTACCAACACCTTACCCTGCATTTGAATGTCCAAAAGACCCAAACCACCTTTCTCCTTAGGAATAATGCAATAGTTCTAAGAGATAGAGGGCATTCTCTTGGAGCCATCAAAATTAGACCAAGGAAAGACTCTAATAAGCCTTTCCAATCTTCCAAACTGAGAAGCATTGGGTGACCAACACGAAGAATAATAAAGATGACAAGCTTGTAATATTTTTCCAACAATAATTATTCTACCAGCAAAGGATATGAACTTATTTTTCCAGAACTGGATTTTCTTTACAAATCTCTCAAGACAACAATCCCACATGCCCTTCAAAGAAAGGGCCTTGCCAAACGGGATTCCAAGGAATCTAACAATTTCGCCATCCTTCACCCGTTGCCAACCAGGAGAGAAATTATCTAAAAGAGTCACTACCAATCAACCAATAATCCGATTTTTCTTCACTAATAATGGGTCTAGAGGCTTTGCAAAACTGCTCCAAACAACCTTTGACATTCTGCAGTGACAAGGCATCCAACTGAAAAGAAAGAAGTGAATCATCTGCAAAATGATTATTCAGAACAAGACCTCCAAGAATATCAATCCCTTTGATTAAACCCGCACCTCTCTTCGATTCCAACATATAACCCAAAGCATCAACAGTGATAACAAACAAAAGGGGAGCAAAAGGGCACCCTCATCTAATGGACTTTAAAAGACTTATTTGATTAGTGAGTTTACCGTTAACTACAACTTGAACAGAAGCACAGGTAAATAAAACCTTAATTTTATCCACTACCCGTTTGATGAAGCCAAACTAAATTATCAAAACATCCATATAAATTTTAAGTTTGACGTGACAATACCTAAACCTTTTACTAGTCAAACTAATTTATTAAATTAAAAAAATGTAACTATTGATTACGGGAATGTGAGGATTATTGTATCTTTGTCTTAGACAAATACGCAAGACTAACGATTATCATGATCTTAATTAAAAAATAAAAAATTATAAATATATATTATTGAAAATTAGTATAAAGTAAAGGAAAAACTCTTTGTCGTCATCAAATATTAAATAACTTTATTTATTTATTTTTTTTTTTATAGAGAGTTAGTTACAATTATTATTTTTAGTAATCGGTGAGTGGAGGGTTTAAATTATATGGACGGCTTCCAACAAACCTATCAGTCTCGTTCTTGGTGACCCGATGTTAGATGGAAATATCGATCACTCGAGATTCGTACTCTCCCAACAAACCTATCAGTCTCGTTCTTGGGACCCAACATGAGATGAGAATCACCGATCACTCGGGATTCGTACCCTCCCAACAAATCTATCAGTCTTCGTTCTTGGTGACCCAGCATAAGATGGAAATCATCGGTCAATCGGGATTCGTATCGTCCTCGATCGAACGCACATAGGATTCGGAGCAAACTTTTGGTAAGTGAACTTACCAATCTACGTAACCTTTGAGCGTTTCTCTTGTAAATAATTAATAGGTATGTAAATTTACTCTTAAATCCACTTCAAAACAATAAAAAATGTTATATAATGCACCGATTATTTATATTCATTGTTGATTTTTTTGAGTAATACTTTTAATACACATCCACCATAGGATTGTACCCGATTCGCATCATTGATGATGTAAGTGACATCCTTGTTGGTAGACCACACTCACGAGGATTTGAGGATATATATATCTATATCGTCGTCGATCGAACGCACATAGGATTCGGAGCAGACTTTTGGTAAGTGAACTTACCAATCTACGTAACCTTTGAGGGTTTTCTCTTGTAAATAATTAATAGGTATGTAAATTTACTCAGGTTAAATCCACTTCAAAACATTAAAAAATGTTATATAATACACCGATTATTTATATCCATTGTTGATTTTTTTGAGTAATACTTTTAATACACATCCACCATAGGATTGCACCCGATTCACATCACCCATGATGCAAGTGACATCCTTGCTGGTAGACCACACTCACGAGGATTTGAGGATATATATCTTTGTTGGTAGACCACACTCACGAAGATTTGAGTATATATATATATAATACTTTTTATACACATCCATGGCCATGGAGATTGAAACCGGGTCACATCACCGATAATACAAGTGACATCCTTGCCGGTAGACCACACTCACAGGGATAATATATATTTATATATTTAAACAGATCACCATAATTTTTTTAAATATATATATTTTTATTTGGTTAGTGTGAGAAACCCTTACGATCACGCACAAGGTTGAGCAGTCTTCTCCCAACTATAACCCTTCTTAAAATTGAGAACTATATCTATTAAAAAATTTAATAATAAATATAAATAACATAACATGTGAGATTTTCATGAAAATAAAAAATATATAAATTATGTTAAACATAGCAGTTTCCTTAAAACTTTATCACATCGACAAAACTTTCATTTTTAATAATTTACTATGAATAACATGTGACATTTTCATGAAAATAAAAATTATATAATTTTTAGTATTAATAATTTATCGAGTCATAGATATTCTTTTTCAAATGTTTAATCTATTTATTATTATTTTTTAACAATGGTATTAGTAGGTCTAACAAGGTATTACCTTAGGATTAGAAGCAGACCATAGTTTAGTGTCTTAGATCTAAAGATTGGCATATATGATGTAGGATGAAGAAGCTGAGAGTGGATGAGTTTTTCTTCTCTATAAACTTGAGACTTATTGCGTTGATCAGGACTGATTTGATTTTTTGTTTTGTTTTAAGGGTTCTTCAAGTTCGCTAAAGTCGACTATTTAAAGTAGAAAAAAGGGAGTAGGATTTTAGCCTTGTCAAAGGCAAGTAACACTAGAAGTTAAGTACTTCAAATATGTTAAGTCATTAATTGATAAAAGTAAGTTTTTTTTTTTATTTAATATAAAATTTTAATGTTTAATTAAATGGTATTAATTTAATTGGTTAGGTTTTTTAATTTTGTAAGGAGGAGATTAAGGTTTAAATATTGTAAAATGATATATGCATAATTGTCAATATATTGTAATACTATTATATGATTATGTGATTATAATGTAATATAAATGAAGCCCGTTTCAATTTTGACAGTGAGTTGTCCTAGTGGCTAAAGATGGTGGTTGTTTCTTAAGTGGTCTTGTGTTCAAACCCCTTGAGGGTGGTTGTTGATGTAATTTGTAAACGTTCTCCTGGAAAAAAAATTCCATGCAACCCATTGAAAAATAAATTTAAAAATTATAATGTTTAACTAATATTTGATAAATATTTAATCATAAATTCATAGATTTTTTTGGGAGGTTTAAGGTTCAAACCGCGACGTGGGTGTGGTGGATGTGTGCTAAATTCCCTATTGATAAGCATAGTTGTCGGCTTTACAAGGGATCATGGTTGGGAGGAGACTGCTCAGCCTTGTTGTTGGTCGTAGGAGTTTATCATACTAACCAAAAAAAAAAAAAAAATTCATTGGTATAAATTGATATTTTTTATCAATATATAAATAATATTAAATTATGTTGCATGTAATTTACAACCAAATTAAATAAGTAAGGAGTGAATCCTATCTTTTGTCTTTATATTTTTATCTTGAAATCTTCAAAGAAATTTGAATAATGAAAAGATCTCATATGCACAAGTTAGAAATTTGAATAGTGGAAAGATCTAGTATGTACAAGTTAGGTATTAAAGAAAAATCCTTTATAGGATCCCAACTTGGAAGTAAGGTTGTCTTAATTAAGAAAATTAATCTTTCCTTGACCAAAGGAAGCAAGGAATCTATAACAAACCCCATCAAAATAATAAACAGTTATTACTAAATTGTTACAAATGATTAGATGATTAAGTATGATATAACAATTTTTAAAGTAGAGGGTTAATTTATAAATTCAACCATAATTAACCTTGTTTTTTTTTTTTTGAAAATGAATTGACAAGAACGGATATTAAATTTATAGTATTCTATGACTTCTTTTCCAAAAGGATTTATTTTATAGTATTCTCAAAATTGAGGTTATAAATGAAATAAGAGGTTAGTGTACATGGTCTGTGCAAAGGAATGTCTTGTATAGGAGACAATGGAATGAAAATTTTTAGTAGATATATAAGTTTTTGAAATGGATCTTGTGTGTGTTAAGTTATTTGGATTTATTATGATTTTATCAACAAGTACTTTAGAAAATATTGATATACTCTAAATAAGTTTATCTACGTGACATAGACTCCATGAAGCAAAATCTAGTTATATACACAAGGTATGTATTGTCATGGATTTTTTATAAGCTTTTTCCAAATCCATTATTATAAAATTTAAATTAAAAAGTAGTATAAACATAACGCTACACTTTAATGGCACGTGGTCCTAGGGGGACAACGCAATGATTTGGGCTTTGGCTCTTCTTCGAGAGGTCCAAGGTTCAAACCACGACGTGGGTGAGTGTGTGAGGGGGTAGGCATGTGGTGGTTGTGTGTTAAATTCCCTATTGATAAACATAGCTCTCAACTTTACAGGGGTCATGGTTGGGAGGAGACTGTTGAGCCCTGTGCGCTGGTCGTAGAGGTTTCTTACACTAACCAAATAAAAAAAAACTTTAATAGCACGTGTTATGAGAATGAACACATGGCAAGGGATTACACAATGAGAATAATTGAGAAATATGTAAAAGGCTATAGTCATCAAATAAACTTAAAGTTAGAGCAAGACAGAGCCTGAACATTAAGAGTAGGCAACCGAACCAACCACTGCCCTCCGAAGCGATGCAAAAGGCAAGTACCATGGTATCTATCTCTAATAAATTTAATTTACTCGATGATTCTGGTTCCTTTGAGGAGATTAAGGAAGGAGAAATCCCTACCAAGTCTTCTCCTGTTCCTAATCTCACTTCCCTTCTGTGCCCGAATTCCAGTGCCACCCAAGAAATTCCCCTTCCTCCTCCCCCTTCGCGTCAGTTCCCCCACCCATTATTAGCATCACTCTTCAAAGCATTCCCTCAAAACCCCCATGTTCGCCTACCCCCTTGTCCCCATTGCTCCTCCTCGTTGGGTCTGAATGCCCTACCTCCCCAACTAACACAAACATCATCGATTTTGACATCGATGAGTCTGCCCATGAATCCCCAGAAACCTGGAGTCCCAAGAAAACCCGAAGCTTGAAAAAATCCCATATGGGTGTAGGTGGAGATAGAAATAAGGGTAGGCCTTCCGATGCTGAATGAAGAAATCAGAATACTGCTGAGGACATAGCCAATGGAACTCAGAAAATCCTGTTCTAGAAAATTGAAAACACCATCAAGGAAGAAAGTCAAAGGCCCAAACCCCCGCGCACCAATGCAAAGGGGGTAAAAAACCCTCCAAAATTTTTAAATTAAAGTCCTCTCCTGGAATGCAAGAGGACTGAATGGGGCAACTAAGCAAAGGATGGTTGTTGTCATGAGGAAAGATTCCAACCCCACAATATTTCTTATACAGGAAACCAAATTAGATGATCAATGGTCACCAAGGGTTGCTAAAACCATTTGGAAAAATTGTGACTTCATTTACTCCCTAGCTACCGTCTCCTCAGGTGGCCTTCTATGCCTCTGGAACCCAGCCAAAGTCGAAGTCAGATTCATCTCTAGCCAAGATAGACTGTCCAACATTCTTTTTCATGATCTCAGTGACCAGACCTCATGGATCATGACTAATGTCTACGCCCCCAACACTTCCCAAGGTAGAATTATTTTGTGGGACACCATCACTCAGATGAGGCAAACATTCATCAATATTTTGTGGATCTTGGCAGGGGACTTCAACTCTCCCCTGCACTTTTTTGATAAAAGAGGAGGGAATGCCATCACTTACATATCAAAAAATTATTTAAGACAGTTTGTGGACACCAATGCTTTTATGGATGTCCATTTGCAGGGATCCCATTTCACTTGGAGTAACAGAATAAGGGGAAACAATCTCATCCAAGAGCGCCTTGATCAATTCTTGTTGTTCCAAGAAGCTCTCCCCCTCTTTGGAGATGCTACTCTTCAAGCTCTCCCGAAGATAAGGTCTGATCACAACCTGCTCCTATTCGAAACAGCAAGCAGGCCCCAGTTTAAGACTTCGTTTCGATTTGAGTCAGTGTGGACTCAACACCTTGATCTCAAAAATTAGATTGTAGAATGGTGGAAAATAAAATTCCCTAGGATAGCCACCAATCAAGTAATGTAAAAACTTCGGTTGATCAAAGAAAATTTGAAAGTTTAGAACAGGAAGACCTTAGGGAATATTTTCGAAACCAAGCGTGATATCAAAACCAGGCTTGATCAGATTGAAGATAAATTTTAGAAATGGCAGGGGGATGACATGCTTTAAAATGAAGAGAGGGTTTTGCTATCTGATTATCACAACACCTTACGCAAAGAAGAAACCTTTTGGTGCCAAAAATCAAGACAACTTTGACTCAGGGAAGGTGATACCAACTCCAAGTTTTTTCACATCTCTACTCTCAGGCACAGAGGAGCCAATAGAATTAAAGGCCTCACTAGACAGGATGAGTCGTACACATCTGACATTCACCAAATTAGGAACTAATTCGTCTGTCACTTTGAAGATCTCCTCGCCCCCCCCTCTGTCCCGACCATGGATTCTCTCTTCAAAATCATCCCCAGAACCATATCCTAAGATACGAACAAGTTTCTCCTCAGTCCCCTGTCCCACAAGAAAATTCACCAAGACCTATTTTCTATGAATCCGGATAAAGCCCTTGGGCCCGATGGCTCCCCCCCAAATTCTTCCAAACCTACTAGGACATTGTGGTCCCTGATATGTGCCTAGCCATCACTGAAATGCAGTTGTCCAACATCATTCCCAAAGATGTCAATTCCACCTTCCTCACCCTGATCCCCAAGGGGACAAATTCCTAGTCTCTATCTGATTACCATCCCATCAGCTTGTGCAATGTCATTTACAAAGTTTTGTCCAAAGCCCTAGCCAACATATTCATCGAGATCCTTCCCACCATCATTGATCCTTGTCAAGGCAACACTGTAAAGGGGTGAAACATTCTTGATGACATCATAACAATCCATGAGTTGATCCATTCTACACACAACTCCAATTCCTAGGCCTTCTTCCTCTGCTTGATATGAATAAGGCCTTTGACAGAGTTAACTGGGATTTCTTGACCAAAATCCTCCTCAAGTACAGTTCCCATGAATCTTGGGTAAATATGATCTCCAACTATTTTTCCTCTTCTTGGTTCTTTGTCTTAGTTAATGGGTCAGTCATCAGATACTTCCCTAGCACAAGGGGACTAAGGCATGGAGATCCCCTATCCCCCATTCTCTTTATCATCTTGGCTGAGAGTTTGGGAAGAGCCATCAAAAGTTCTTATTCTAGAAATCTGATCTCTGGTATCAAGGCAGTGTCTAGGCTCCCTCCTTCCACTCACCAACAGTTCATGGATGACACTTTGTTAGCTACCAAAGCTTCAGTCTCTAAAGCCAAATTCATCAAGGCCATCCTCAACCTCTACGAGGAAGTTGTTGGCCAGAATATCAACCTCATTAAGAAGAAGCTCTACTTCATCAACACCCCCATCAAAATATAGAGTATGATTGCAAGAAGTATGGGCTGCACCATAGCTAATATCCCAACTACCTATCTGGACATCCCGATGTTCAGAGGAAGGCCACTCAAAGCCATGTGGAACAATGTCACAGAAAAGATCCACAAAAATTTGGCAGGTTGGAAAGGGGCTCTCCTTTCCCAAGTAGGTAAAGCAACATTGGTTAAATATGTTCTTCAAAACATTCCAACTTATTTTTTACCAATTTTAAAAATCCCTGCTATGGTGGGAGAAGCTATCGAAAAAGTGCAGAAGCATTTCCTGTTGGCTGGGAATGATACTCAAAGAAAATTCCACCTGGTTTCTTGGGATAAGGTCTGCACTTCCAAAAACATAGGGGGGTTGGGTTTTCACCATATAAGCATCACAAACAAGGTCCTCCTGGCAAAACAAGCTTAGAAGGTGGTCACCAATGCCAATCTGGAGTGGGTTTCCATCATCAAAAGAAAGTATCTTCAACACCAATCATTTTTGGATATGGAGACCCCCTGCATTGGTTCCCACTTCTGGAAATCCATAGCTCACACCAAGCAACTGCTACATCAGGGATCATGGTGGAAGTTGGGAAATGCTAACGACATTGACTTTGGAAGGATGCTTGGGCTAGATCAAATCCCCTCATCAATGATCCCGAAGTGGCCGTAATCAAACACCTCACAGATAATAAATTTGGTCCTAGAGTTATTGATTTCATCACCACAGACCAAGGAAGCCGGAAGTGGAAGTAGGTCTAGTTCAGAATTAAGAATGATGCCATTGACAAAGCCATAGCAACTCTCCATGACATCTTTTGGGTGAATTTCATCCCGCAGTCTTAGAGAAAATATGAACATTGCTAGAAAGGGTCCAGCGATGGGCTTTTCACCGTTAAATATGCTTCCCAGATGATGGACACCCCACCCATGACTCCCAAAAATAGAGACAACCAGTCTATAGCCAGGAGCATCTGGCTCAAGCTCTTGATCCCGAAGGTGACCCACTTCTGCTGGCTTGCTGTCCATAACATAATCCCAACTATAGACAATTTGATTTGAATGGGAGTCATTGTTCCCAACAGGTGTTACCTCTGCACCCAAACTTGGGAGTCCACCCAACACATTCTTTTGGAATGCCACTTCTCTTGGGATGTTTTATCCTTCTTGATTAGTTGATTCCAAGCCAGCTGGGTTTGGCCCAAGTTCGTCATAGACCTATTTACCCAATGGCCCAAGGTCTTTAAAAATTCAAGACTTAGATTTCTGTGGAACTCCTTGCACCATCATGCGACTTGGCAAATTTGGTTGGAACGTAATAATCGCATTTTCAATGAGAGCCCAAAAAAATCAAACGCAGTCGCCATCATATCCCTATCCTTTGCCATTGAGAACAATAGCCTCATTCCTTGCATCGATGTTCCAAAATTTGGACTTGAATCTCACCTGTTCATTTCTCTTAGGATTCCCTCAGACTGCAATAAAGTCTAGAATTCCTCCAACCCCAAGACCAATGCCAAATGGTTCCCTCCTACCCTGGGATTACTCAAAGCTAACTTCGATGGTGCATCCAAAGGCAACCCAGGTAGTGCAGGGGCAGGAGGGGTCATCAGAGACCACAACGACAGAATTATCAAGGTTTTCGTAGAAAATCTGGGGACCCAAACTAAAAATTATGCAGAGGCCAGAGCGCTATGGAGAAGCATTAAGGAGAGTAAATCCCTTTCTAAACCAATCATTTTTGAATGGGATTCTATTGTTATAGTTGGCCACATTGTCAATAAGAGCATAGGAGGAAGGAACATTCAAAACATTATCCAAGAGTCTCAAGTCTCCCTTAACTGCATTCCCAAATACAAGATCAACCATGTGTTCAGGGAAGCAAATAAGGTTGCTGACATCCTAGCTAACAAATTTGTCAACCAATCCACACTATCTATTTGGGAAGAATACTTCCCCTAGGATGTCATCGAAGAAAATAATTGAAAGGTAGCTCTAGCTACCATGATGGTATTTATTC
The DNA here is from genome assembly GCA_028583015.1 of Wollemia nobilis. Lineage (NCBI taxonomy): Eukaryota > Viridiplantae > Streptophyta > Pinopsida > Araucariales > Araucariaceae > Wollemia > Wollemia nobilis. Next base: position 570 of record JAQPPZ010009687.1, on the reverse strand, counting down.
AATACCAAAGGTGTTAATTTTCAACACCACCTCTCCTCGAAAGATCAACAAAAAAGGTGGCTCTTACCACCACGAGTATGTTTCATCAACATCAAGGGTGTTTAATCTCAATACCATCAACCTTTGGAACTCCACCACTCCCATCATTCTTTGGTGTGATGTTAGTATGATTTTTTGCGTAGACATTATCGCTCGTTTCATTCACGCGTGCATCCCTTGTTGGCCCTTGTCTTCAAATTCTAGTAGCTTGTGTTGCATCATTTTTACCTCCAGCCCTTTCACCGCCCACTTCACTCTTTCCTCCACTCGCATCCATTCTGGTCCTGTCATCACGAGCCATGCTTTTGTTGAGGTTTTCGTTCCCATCCCCTTTTTTGGATTGTCTTCCCGGTGATCCTTGGTGGTCGCTTTTTTGCCTCTTACTGTTCCTTTATCTCCAACTAGACTTCATGAAGATCATTTTACGTAAGTGCACCAAGAGAGGATATAGAACCCTTCTAGCCATCCCTGTATCCCATTGTATGATCACCACCATGGCCCTATCTGAGCCTGCTAACTTGTAGATTGAGC
>JAQPPZ010009686.1:0-26080 GCA_028583015.1 Wollemia nobilis | reverse complement strand
TCCTCAATGAGGTCATCAGCATCACGGAGTGACTATTCATTCAGCCAACATAGGATTAGGAGGGCATATTGTGTAGAATATAACCTTTGGACCAATATTATAGGGCATACGAGAGATGGAGCCAACCACATGCTCATAATTTTTTGATTGGATCAGCCAAGGTACCATTGGGAGAAGATACGGATCAGACTAACTTCATCCGTTGGGTGGATCAGCTTCCTACTAGAACACCACTGGATGAAGATGATGATGAGCAATTAAGTAGTGAATGTTAGTTACCTATCCACCCTGAATATTCCATGGCGCACATTTGAATTATATCATTGGCATGGGTATGACCTTGGTATTTTTATGTGGACATTAGGACTTTGCTTAATTAAGCAGTATCGATTTAAAACTATAATGAGGTTAGAGGCTAGGGTTGCAAATATCGGAGATAGGATAATTTGCTTGTAGTATCTTTAGATTGCATGTACCTTGTTTGAAATTGAAAGTCGATTTCCAATCATACGTCCTTATGATTCTTACTGCCTTGTGGAGGGATAATAGAGATGGTGTCTTATGTCACCATAGTTCCACAGAGACAACATCAGGAACCACCTTGGTGAATCTGGAAGCCAAGAGAAAACTTGGGTCAATAAATCAGTGGGGCGATCGACGATACAAGTATGCGAGATCAAAATGCTATCATTGTGATAGATTACTTGAGTTAGAAAACATTCAGCGAGGGACATAGTAGAATCCCGTATTCGATGGGTGGACCAAGCTATAATTTAGAAGATGACGGTGATTCCTCACCAACGATCCAATCGAAGGATGAAGCTCGACCGGTTTAGTAGCGATATCATATTACTGACATAATTACCGATTTTTTGGACGGTGATAATGCGCGATCGGGAGATAACCTATATGGGGCCATATTTTCCGAGCATGCCACTCCAGCAGGGAGTATATGAAGGATTGCTTGGTTTACGGATAGTGACGCGGGAAGATGATAACTGAGAGGGTCTATCTTAGTACTCACTAGCCATATCACTTGTACGGCCATCGATATAGATGAGATCTATCGTCAGAAATTTACATTGGTCCTCCTTTAGGGAGAAGACGACTAACCTTGTATCAAATCTCTCGGATGGTGTTTGTCCCGATGTCGACTTACGGAGACCTCCTTGGTGGGAATAGTCCAATCTGCAATTAGTACATAGAGAAGATCCGGTCATTCATACCTCGCATAGAGGACCCATTTGTGCTCGTATTGCTAGAGCGGATCTTAGGCTATACAGGAGAATTTGCATTGATAATATGAATGTTTGTGTGGTCCTGAAGATCAATTCCATTCCATCAATATGGTCTCCATTGGTTAGTCCACTCCCTTTGCAATCCATCAATCCGGCTCCAGAGAGACTAGTTGTATCTTAATTTAGATGTTACTCCCGATTAGGATGTGTTGACTGCGTCTTTTTAAGGCCTAAGGATTTAGCTATAATGAAAAATGTTGCAACCTTTCATTTTGTGGCGGGTGTGCGCAGTGTTTATCATGTTGAGGATGCTTTCAATATAGAACCTATAAACCGGGATGATGACATCCAATGAGTCCCTCTGTATCCCATCAACCGGGGGAGGATCCCACATGTCGATGAAATGTTGTGAACTGAATCAATGGTAATGATCCCCACGATCAGGAAGGTTAAATTTGGAGAGAGTCTTACTCCGGAGTAGCGTGCCAACTTCATCTCTCTACGAAGAGAATCATGCTCTCTTTAAGTGGACTTACAAGGATATGTCGGATCTAGATCTTGTTAAGTGAATTTTTTGCCCTATTGCAAATTAATCACCATAACTAAGAGTATTGAATTGAAAACTAAATCTTGCAAGAAAATAAACAAGACTAGTTCATTTCTCAAGATTACAGTGAAAAACATTCATATAAAATAAAACATGTATACAGAATAACAAAAACTTCTGAGTGATAACTAACAAAGGGCATTCTGAGTTCCTTTCAAACATTGGTAGTAATCACGACCTTCAAAGCTTCAAAGTGCAAAATATTTATTCCTTTTTGGGAGCTCTTGATATCAAAATAGTCAGCTGAACTAGTGTGGTAGACTCTTTTATCAAATTATAAAGTTCCAAATGCAAAGTCGTGGGATAGTCCACTTCATTTAAGTACATGTCTTTAATGTGTGGTTCATTTTTGAAGTTGAGTGGATTCATTTTTTTATCTTCATTTTAAATGTTCCACTATCCTATGTTAGAATTTGGTGCTGAAGTAGAAGTTAGTGAGTTAGCATGTTAGTGTTCATTTGCATCTATCTTAGTGTAAATTTGGCTTTATTAACCCTCCTAAACTAGGTGTTTTATCCTAAAATTAAATGGATGTATTTGGAGGTACGAAATTGGATAGAACAGTAGAAGCAAATGAACTAGAAATAAAATAGGCAATTCTGAAAATGGACAGGAATGAAGACTAAAATTAAAATAAGCAGAGAATTTTGGAAGGACCGAGGAATAGAATGAATAGAATTTTTGGAAGGACAAAATGGGACAAACAAAAAATTTTGGAAAGGACGAGAATGAAAATAATACCTTATGAGAAAGCTGGAAAGTAGATTAATCTAAAATGCTGAAAATAAACACGAAATAATTTTTCTACAAGGTTATGACCGAATACGGCGGTTAACTTTAATAAAGAGACAAAAAATAATTTAATTAAAACAAAATAGCCTCCTTTATTAAAATTTACGCAATGACCTTCGATTATCATTATGCAATATAACATGAGTATTTATAGGCTATGAGGTTAAGAAAGTTGGAGGAAGAAGGGACGTGGAGGATGGGGAAGGGAGGAATAAAGGAGGACGTGGAGGCGGGAGAAAGGAGAAATAATGGGAATGAGGAGCGAGGAATGAGGAGTAAAGGTGTCGGGAATATAGGAGAAATAAGGAGGTGAAGAAATAGGGAAGCAAGGAGAGAATGATGGAGAGGAAAATAAAAATCATGTTGGAAACAAACACTGCTGAAAAATACATAGTGTTCACACTATGGCTAAACAAACAGATATTTTTAAGCCACTTTAGTCTATATTCCTCTTCACACTTGCAACATTCTCCCCCTTAAAGTTGAGAGAACTAACTACACAATCTCTCGGCAAAAATTGAGCTTTAACCATTGGCACAGTGAATATATAATAACGTTCTCCAAAGTGCGACAGAAACTTAAGCTCAAAATTTCATGCTCCACCATTCTTCGGATGAAGTTGTACTTCATATCAAAATACTTCATTCTCCTATGGTGGATCGGATTGTCCATCTCAGTGAATGGCACTCATGTTGTCGTAGTAGATTACGGTTGGACCACTTTGGCTGCTCTCCAATCTCTTGGCCCTTTTCTTATCCATAGGGCTTGAGTACTAGCATAGGTGGCTGCTATATATTCAACCATGAAAAGACAAAGCTTCTAACCAGTTTACTTTTGGAACTCCATGTTGTGTGCAGTCGAAGATAAATAGTTCTGCCCCAGTTGATTTGACGATCAATATTTTACTTTGATCATTATCCTTGAAGCCTATAAAGCAGTAGTGTTACATTTATGGTACTAGATTCCAAAATTCCATGTACCCTTCACATATCGAAAATTGTCTTAGCTACTGCAAATGCGTACCGGGATGTACCCAGTCATAAATCGAGAGATAAGAGAAACAACATACTAAATCATAGTTTTGATGTTGTTGGTGAAAAATCAAACTCCCAACCATGCTCTTGAAAGTGGTCACGTCAACATGATGCTCCAGCATCTCATCTTTGCTAAAATTGGATCTCATGTCCAAGCTGAGTTCTAAATGTGGTTTTACCGGTGCTCCTGGCAAACTTCTTGAGCATGTCCCGAGGCATACCCAACATGTTGACATATGAAGATCCCCCAAGTATCTGATTGATGAACTTCCAATCCAAGAAAGTAGTGCATTAAGCGAGATCCTTCATCTCATTGCTTCATCATGGAGCGCTTGAACTCCATATTCACTTTTCATTACACCACCATAAACTGTAGAGATCATCCACATACAAACAAACTATGAGGATGTCGTTACCTTGCTCGAGTAGCAAAGGGTGGGTTCATTTCTACTTTGAGTGAACCAAAATCTTTAAAGTACCCATCAATGCCTGAGTACCAAGCTCGTGGAGTGCACAGCGGAGGCCATAGAAGTGCCTTTTGTAAACAAGGTGCTCCTTTCTTTGTACTTGAAATCCTTGAGGTTGCTCAGCACTACACTTCATCTATTAAGTACCACGATTGAAAGGGCACTTTTCACATCCATGTGTTGGACTTTCCAACCCTTGTGGGCAGCCTAAAGCAAGCATTGATGGTCTCTGTCCGCTCCACAAGAGCAAATGTCTCCTCAATCAATATCTTGTACTTTTGTGTAAATCCTTTTGCAACGAATCTTGCTTTGTGCCTTTCAAGGCTTCCATCAACCTTATTGAACTTGGTCTTGAGGAGCCATTGCATCAACACATTTCTTGCCCCCTTTAGGAAGCTTAACTTGAGCTCCCAAAGTGTCGTTGTTTTTTATGGGAGTTATCTCATCTTTCATGGCATCTTGCCAAATTTTTTCAAGAGTACATGCCTTCTCATAACTAGAAGGTTCAAGTTGTACACTAGTTAACAAAGCATAGTTAACTACATCTCCCTCGAGTTCTTGAGAATCATCATCACCATACGAGTGCATATTTTCAAGTCTTTGCAAGAATAAAACTCATTTCACTAACGACTTCTAGTATATGTTCTTGAAAAAATTATCAACATCGATAAGATGGATGATGCTAGAGAGGTTCTCTTACCTCTAGATGGAGAATCAATATCCATTGGTGAAAATGGTGACTTTTGTAGAGGAAAAGGACTTGGTGAAGAAGATGATGAAGCTGGATGTGAATATACTGCTTGGGCTTGGAGGAAGACACGACACCTTTCTATGGTGCCTAGTTAGTTGTGAAGACACCATCATGAGGATTCAACGTCACTAAATATTTGGGGATGAAACCACTCTTTCCCATTCTTTTTCAATCACATCCTTGGAAAGCACAATCTTTAAGTCCTAGGATTGTAAGAGTGCATAGCTTTTGTGGTCTCAGTGCACCCTACAAAGTTATGCTTGACACTCTTAGGATCGAAACTTCTTCCTCCTCATCGGGAATGTGTGGAAGTAAGCATTTAAACTAAACACTCTAAAATGTGACATTTGGTTACTTACCATACCATGCTTGGTAAGGAGTTTCCACTTTCAAACTTTGAAATGGGCTCCTGTTAAAATATCTACACACACACTAGTCACACAAGCCGCATATGCCAATACATATTGCTCAAATGCTTCGTTTAAAGCATATAGCTTGCCATCTCTATAATGGTATGATTATTTCTCTCGGCCACACCATTCTATTATGGAGTATAAGCGATAGTAGACTACCTCTTTATTCATGTTTTACAAAAAATCAAAAATTAGATTGAAAATTATTCTCCTCCTTTATTTAGAATCTGAGACACTTAACGAATATACTCTCATTGCAACTCTTGCTTTAAATCTGAGAAAAGCAGTCAAATGCTTCATCTTTATGTCAAAAATATCGTACGTTCTTGAAAAATCATCAATGAAAGTAAGAGTTGTACCAATGCTCTTGGTACATTGGACCATAGATATCTGAATGCGCACTAGTTGGAGTGGATAACTATTTAGTGCTTACCCATGAGGAAATTCCTTAAGGCACAACCTTAATAGACTTTCTTATTGTCACGAACTTTGAGAAGTCCATTCTGTCATGAGAAGTTAACATCTTCAAAGCTAAAATTTGAATTCAAATAGTAATATCTCAAGTGCCCCAACACACTTGGATTTACAGCAACATTTACCAATTGGGTATCCTCCTGTGGCTAAGCAGCACAAAAGGAAATAACTTTGTTTCTTTGTCATTGGCACTTGATTAATGATTCTATACTATTCTTTTGCATCAAAAATGGTACATTTACCCTCATAAAAATAGCAACTTATAGTTTTTCTCCAACATTGACCAAGTACTCAAAAATATTATATGTTGGAGATGAGGTCTCAAATATGTTTACTTGTTTCCGCCCTATTTTGGAGACACTCCATGGCTCAATACCTTAAGCCTGTGTATTATCGTCCCCCAAATTGATGTTATATTTATGCACAGAAAGAATCAGGGGTATAAGAGTTCTTCTTTGCCACTCATATGATTTGAACACCGGTTTACAGATCTAGGTGTCATTAGTTTGATCGACTTACCATATGAAAATAAATTCTGAAAGTCCTCTCTCCAAAAATTTCAGAACAAACTTCTCAGCTGCTTTACTCCTTTGTGAGGATTTAGACCAGTGCACAGGTGAGTGTGAAGTTCTCCATAATTGCTTAGCAAACTTGTTTTGACTTGTCACTTCCTTTCCTTGCGTGTAGATTATTCCCTAGCACATTGTTGTCCACCTCTTAATCGTACTCCCACCTCTGTTTTGAAGATCCTCCTCTATTATGAGTTCCACCTGTTAATTCCTTCCTACCTCTGCCTCCTGTGATAACCTGTTTGGACGACCTCCTACCTTGTCCTTTCCCTTCTTGAGATGTAGAAACTTTGTCATTCCACCTCCATAGCTAATTGAAGGAGATTCTTCACAATCTCTCTTCATGTGAAAATGAAGAACCAATAAAAGCATGAGAGGATCGTGGAATAAATCCTTCGATTCTTCAATGATAATTGTAGATGGATTTCACTTTGGAAGAAGTGTTCTTAACACTTTCTTAACGTCTTCCAGCAAGTATCATCTCCCGAGAGTGATCATTTTGTCTCTCTTTGCTTTGGCCCTACGCCTGCTTGATAGTAACCAACTTTGTCTTCTGCATCTTGAGATTCTCAAAATCTCTTTTCAAGAGATTTGAAGCTTCAGCCATACTTCAACTTAGTCCTTTCCTTGGAAGCCCCCTCGAGCCTTCTCGCCTCTTGATCTGTTACATAGGATGCAATTCAGAAAGATACTTTATCTAAGGCTACTTACCAAATGATACGGAAAGCGGAGAAATTATTTTTTGTGCTTTTTCCTAGATTTTCCTATCGGCGACATAAACGAGTCAGGTCAATAGGAGAGGGTTTGTGTAGCCCTCTTCTTACATCCCACAAACCTTTACCAGTAGATGGGTTTTCATTTTTTTATGGACCAATATTCATAGTCACTCCGTGGATACCGGAATTGGAGAAGACTAGTATTTGAGGCCGTAGCTCACCCCGATTAGAAACAAACTTTGATTTGTCTAAGTACAAGAAATTACAAAGAAAAACAATTGCAAATTCAAATCAAATCTTATTTTTTTTAATTCCATCCTTGATTGCTTGTTCTTCTTGTTGTGGATTATATAATGGATGCTTGAAATTTTAGAGCAATAAAATCCTAGAAATCGTCATTAGTGAGGATAATTTTAGAGGCTTAGCTTGGCTCAAGTAAATTTGAATACAATTAACCTGCAATGTCTCTCCAAACTTTCGTTCATCGAATGACTCGTGAGTCTCTCCATAGTAGAGAGCACAAAACGTAACCAACATCAAGAAGATCTGATCATCTACTCATCAAGGCAAAAAGAAAGAATTTATTCAGAGCTTCTAAGGTTACAATTTCCATCTTTTTATAGTCGTTGAGGCTATTACCAAAATTTTAGCCTTAAACCCGGGGTTCCAATGGGCGGCGCCCACTGGCATTAATTTTTGGCGATAAGCGGGGAGACTCGGAGAAACTTCATCACTTTTATTTTTGGCCTTGCCTCTTGGCCTATTACACAATTTGCAAGGTTTTCAATAATTTTTTTTTTTAAGTCTTTATAAAATTTAATAATTTTATTTAACATATTTAATTATTTTTTAAATAAAATTTAAATTTTAAAATAATTAAAAATATAAAATTTAAAAATTATTAAATTAATCAAAGAACTTTAATAAAAAATAAATATTTAAAACATAATAAAACCTTATAATTGAGCTTGGAGAGAGCAGGCCGACCTCTTTTATTCCTTTAATCCTCCAGCACCTAAGTCTCCCTTCATGATTTGAAACAAACTCGATGCCTCCATTTATAAACGTTATTAAATGACAAACTTTAAAAAGTATCGTTATACTGATGGGTTTGGACAGAGCCTACCTTGAAACTACTACAAGCACCTTTGCCAACTACGTTGTAAACTCGGATGGAGTTAAGAGCAGGCAGGGAATATTAAAACAGTGGCGGCACGAAAAATTTTAAAAAAATATACCTCCTTTTATCCCACATGTAGTGGGAGATGGGTACTTGGGGAGGTGTATAATATCACCAATTAATTATCAGTGATTTCCATGTCGGAAATCAAGCAACCCGTGTTGCCACATCACTGGGTCACCCTTGCCACCGTCAAGCAGCTTGATTGTCACCTCATCGCCATCCTTCACCCAGTGACCGTGCACTCATGCTATGTCACCTCACCTCTCATTAGCAACGTCATGACTCTGCGACTCAACTCCTTGAGCCTCGTGCCCTCCACATCGGTTGTCCCGTGTCCTCTAGAGCTCGCATGTGTCACCTCAAAATTGTGCTCTCTTTTGTCTCGATGTTCTCCTTAATGCCATGGCCTCGTGTTCTCCTCGATCTTGAATCATCTCGAAGCGGACCAGCATGCATCTTCGATAGCCACTGCGGTTAGTGCTGCTCCAAAAAAATGGCTTAAAATCCTAGTTGTCTTTGCCTTGATTTAGAGCCACAGCCTCGGCTTTGATACCGATGATCGAATTTGGGCGGTTAACTTTGTCAAAGAAGACAAAAAACAGATTTAATTAAAGCAAAATAGTCTCCTTTATTAAAATTTGTACGGTGACAACCAAATTACATATTATGCAATATAACATAGGTATTTATAGGCTATGGAGGTTAGAAGGGTGGGAGGAAGAGAGGGACGTGGAGGGATAAGGGAAGGAGGAAGAAGGACGATGGAGGGATAAGGGAATGGAGGAATAAGGAAGGGACGTGGAGAAAGGGAAAAAAGAAGGAGAAGCAGGGGAATGAGATGAAGAGATAAGGAGGAAAAGGTGTTGGGAATATAGGAGGAATAAGGAGGCAAAGAAATAGGGAAGCAAAGAGAAGTGGTGAAGAAAATAAAAAAATCCTCTGAAACAAACACACTTGTTGGAAAATACATGAAGTATTCCCTGCTGTGGCTAAACAAGCAGGAGAAATATTTCAGCCACTTTAGTCTATATCCCTCTTCACACTTACAACGGGTTAAGTGGAAAAATAAAAATGGCATCCAATTTTGATTAGCAAATCCCCTCCTTGCAAAACCCAAGTTAAGAGATAGATCATAAGACAACTGACCTAATAGACACACAAAACAAGCACAAAATCGATTAGACCAAGTGCAAGACTCTAAGGATAAAATGTATTTGCAATATATTTGACATTCTACTATTGTAACCCATTTAATGGCATATGAATAGAATACAAGTCAAAAAATTGCAAAAATATATAGTGAAAGCGATAGTCTTAGATGTATTTTCCTTTGTAGTTTTGCTCACAAAAATTTCTTTTGCAAAAGTAAAAACATTATATTTTGAAAAATTCTCTTGTGCAAATTCCAGCCCCCTAGTCTGATAGCCCTTTAAGGCTTTTAAAATTTTCTTCCAATGATTCGTTTCAACTTCTCCTAGTTAGTGATATTAAACTAAATAATGACAAAGCAGTAAAACAAATTACATTGTTTTGTCATTTTCTATAATTTTCTTTAACATCAAAGAAAAATGCTCTTCTCAACTTGCCTTATATTTCTCTTGTAGCATATATTTTAATTACACATAAATACAATCCATAATATCCACTATATGCTACAAAATAAATAATTATAAGGCTCATTTGCCGCCAACTCATATAGGGCCCTATGTTATAAGATTAGAGGCCCTTATTAAAATCTAATAAAAGAAATTAATACTTTACATTATATAACTTTAAGGATCTTTATTAAAATCTAATAAGACATAATATTTTATATTAAGTAATGTAAATTTTAAAACCTTTATTAAAATATAATAAAGAAACTAAATCTTTATATTATAAAAAAAAAAAACTTTATTAAAATACGATAAAACAATTTAATACACATTTATATAATATACACTTTAGATTCTTATTAAAATCTAATAAGACACTTAATGTTTTATATTATATAATGTAAATTTTAAAAAATAACTTATTAAAATATAATAAAGAAGAAAACGATTTAATATTTTATATTATAAAATATAAACTATAAAACTTTATTAAATCTAATAAAGAAACCTAAATTTTATATTATAATACATGAGATTTAAAGTCCTTTATTAAAATGTAATAAAGAAACTCAATCTTTGCATTATAAAATATAAAATTTATAGAAAACTTATGGAAATCTAATAAAACGCCAAATAATTTTATATTATATAATATAAACCTTTTACCAGTCTTGCATTTAAGTATGAAAACTTTGAGCTCTTCTGGTGTAACCATAAACATTAATCGGACATGCTTTAGACTTCAAGCGAAGAAAGATGCACCCTCGACTTTTCTTGATGGAGCTCAAGTCTCAAATCTTCTCGGCCAACAAATCTTACCGGCAAGGAAACCTCATCTTCATAACATAGCTTTATGGCATCACATTAGGGTTAGGGTTTTTTGACGATATCTTTGGCATCATGAATTCCCTTCGACGTAGCAGTTGTACATCTGGCGATTATACGCCGCTGCGCATAGTCTTGGCTGTTTTTTAGTGTCAGGTTGTTGCTCACTGAGAGTAACGCCCTCCCAAGTAAGAAGGCACCATTAAATGGATGCCCTTGTTGTTGTTGGTGTGATATCATTGGTGCACTTCCATACCTGCACCAAACTCAAATTTGATTTTAGATAAACCTTTAAAAATTTATATATACGATTTAACCCTACATTTCATTTTAACAACTAAGAACATCATGTGGCTTGCCTTGATACGAAGGCAATAAAAACACAAAGAAAAACCCTTTTCATTTGCATTATTATTTTTCTTTATTTTATTGTCTTTTTTTTTTGTTTTTGTTTTTATCTTAACATGTATTATATAGACCATAATAATAATATTATTATTCTTATCATGTGGTATCAATATTATTGTCCTTATACATATGAAATATAATAATATTATTTTCAATGTCATTATATTTTTTAACGACTATACATATAAGTTTAATTTTTTTTAAGACATGTAAATTATTATTATTATACATATAATGTATAATAATAATAATCTACATATATGCTATTTTTTTATTTTTTCTTTATTTATTTATTTTTGTTTTTATTTGAATTTATTATTATTATACACACATATGTAAAATATATGTACATAATAATACCTATTTTCTTTTTATAATTTTAATCTATATTATTGTTATATATATGAGGATATAAAACAATAATACATATATATTTTATTCCTTTTCAAAGTTTGAACTTTACACCCCATAAAACCAAAATCAAAAGATTCTTTTAACGCAAAAGGAAAGAAGCAACACTCATGCATGATAAACCATAAAAGAATCGTGGAACCTATGACTCAAAAACAGACAAAATCTGACAAACTCCAACGAAAAGGCTAAACACCCCAATCCAAGATTCCCAATCCAAATAAGGAGATCAAAACCCAGGTCCCACCTCGATGATCTACCAAACTAACATAGATGAGGAGATGGAATGAAAAAGTCAAACCTTAGAATGCGAAGCTCATGAATACAATTGTGACAAACATCACAAACAAGAGCAAAAAGCCAAATAATCCAAATTCTAAAAGGTGGGTCCTCAATTCTTGGGGCCTGTATGCGACGACCACAACGGATGCGAGGTAGTTGCCCGCAACCTTTTCGCTAGATCTTTCAAAGAAGCCAATCAAGCAAAAACTCAGAAGATGCATCCAACGATGGCCTTAATGGTTAGGACGAGTTGCAAAAGTTGTTGGATGTAGGTTTGTCAATTTCCATCGACTATGTGGAATGAGTGGGTATCCAATATGGTGCCTATGAAAACCTAATGTAAGGATCTATGTTGTCTAATTTTAGAGACCTAAATAAGGTAACACCAATTCATTTCTATTCTTTCGAACATCAATGCTCTTGTGGGTACGATTGCAGGTCATGAAGTACTCTCCTTGATGAATGGATTTTCCAGTTACAATAAAATTCGGATTAAGCATGAAAGACCGTATAGCGCATTTATAACGCCATGGGGGACATTTTACTATAAAGTTATGCCATTTGGTCTTAAAAATACTAGTGTCACATATCAGCAGGCTATGACATATTATTTTTCATGACTTCATGCAAGATCCTAGAAAGAGATTACATTGATGACTTGTTAGTCAAGTCATTATTGCGTTTGAAGCATGCGGAGTCTGAGGAAGGTCTTCGATCACTGATAAGAGCATAATGTGAGTTGAATCTAGAAGTGCATATTTAGCATAACTTTATAAAATCTCTTAGGATTCATCATTTCAAAATGATAAATCGAAGTTCATTAACAAGGTCAAGGCTATTTTAGATATGCATCCTCCCTCAAGTATCAAAATTAAGAAGCCTTGGGGCAAAGTAGCATCCATAAAGCAATTTATCGTACATTTATTAAGAATAAAATATGAGCCCATGAATGGATATACAGGGAGATCTGAATCATTGGGTTGGGAGTATCAGTCACTTTTGTGTTAAAATCAAGCAATACCTAAACGATATCATGATGCTAAGCTCCTGAGAGCTAGATGTACCATTTTTGCTATATACATATGCAATCGACTTTACATTAGGGACCAAATATTGGCAGAAAAGAACATACAGGCAAATATCAAGCCACATATATTATATTGTGAAACCTTGGTGAGTTATGAGGTAGGATATGTATATGTGGAGAAGTTGTCATTTGAGTAGTGTTAGCTACAAATAAGTGTGACACTATGTCTTAAGTCATCTGACATATGTCATATCAAAATAAAATCCTTTGCGGTTATGATAAAAGCAGGAGCATATCATAATACGTAAAACAAAGTGAATCATGCTGATAATTTTTATCTAGAATTCATAATCAAAGTCCATTAAGGGACAAGTCATAGTGATCAGACGAGTTGAGGTATACATTATCAAACAATGAGCCTCTTACCATTGAACTTTACTAGGATGATGCGGTCTTCGTCGTGTCTGAAGCTCCAGACCATAACGAACCAAAAAAAAATGTTGATATGACCTTGTTCTTCAACGGTTCAAAGTCTGAGCAAGGATGATGTGAGATAGTGTTTTTCATGTGAGGATCTCCAATGCCCTTGTCATTCAAATTGAACTTTTTTAGTACTCAACAAAATTGCTGAATATGAAACCTGTCTGGGCCTCCATAGATTAAATGCATATGAACATTAGAATATTAAACATCTTGAGCATGTATGCTCATAGTCAGCAAGTTAAGGGACTTTTTTTGGTATCAGATGTCAAAGTGTTGAAACCTTATAAAGATCTTATTGTTACATATTTGGCTGTCTGTTGGAATGGTATGACATCGAGCCAATCCTCGTGCGTCAAATAGGTTTGTAGACACCACTTGTATGTTGGGATCCTTAAAATCACCAGGGTGCACACCTGGCAGTTTTTACTGCAAATTCATGTTAAAATGCTTAGCATCCTCACAGGTGGAGTGTGAATCCTTTGATAATAAGGGGTAATCAACATGATTAGCATGGAACCAAAAGTGAATGGTTCTATAGAGTTGAAGACTTTGTTAAAGAAGAAGGCACCCTAGGGAGCAGTAACCTCAAGAGTCCTACGAGGGAGTGGAACTACCATTCCTGCCAAAGGTTGTTTCGATCTGGATTTACCAAATGTAGATATGCGAGGAGAAGAGAGTACGTCTTAGCGGTAGATCTCTGAATGTTGCAAATCAAGACTTCTTGAAACAGTTTGATCCAAAAGGAGTTATAACGTGCCACAAAATGCACATTCAATGACAACTAAATATGTCTTATAGGAGATGACAATATAAACGAGAGTTTATGATGGAAGTTCTCCTTGATACACGAAACCTAGAGTCATCTTGGCAATTTCCCAAGCTCATGATGAGTACGTTACGTTGGCCATTTTTAGCGTAGCCATCGTCAAGTCACATCCTTTGCATGGGTTATTATTATTGTATGGAGAAGGTTTATTAATATGTATGTCGGAAATGCGTTAAATGAAATCGTGTACCAGTCTTATGCACTTGCCATCCGACCGGGCCTTGTTACGATCCAAGGACTTGGCCATTTTGCTTAGTGGGATTTGATCTTATCTGGTAAAGTTTCACCTTCATCATCTCAGGTGGCGCCTTTTATTATCACGGCTACTAAGTATTTTACAAAATGGATGGAAGCAATACCCTTAGCAACGACAACTAGGGCTGCTGCAGCGGAGAGTTTATCACTAGGGCATATCATATAATGTTTGGAATCCCATCAAGATAATTATCAGTTAAGTGAACTATTTTAATACAGTAAGACTGTCTGAGCTTTAATGTCCTAAGTATCACATCAAACACAATTTTTCAACTCCATATTATACGCAGGCAAAGCGGGTAAGTTGAGGCCTCAAACAAGACCGATGTTTTCCATATTGAAAAGACGGTACAAGAACACCCACAAGGATTGGCACATATCCAAATGCCCCTTGCATTATAGACTTCACCAGGACTAGCATTGACGCCACTAGGGCAACATCATTTTCGCTTGTAGATGGTGTTGAGGCCATTATGCCCTTAGAGTTGTAAATTCCAATGCCTACGCATCGCATTGAAAGAGTTCATCGATGATGACTTTAGCCAAACTGCCTAGATCAATTGACATTGCTTTATGAACATCGCATGAATGCACTTGAGCATCTTCGTGTTTATAGAAATGATCAAAATGAGCTTTTAATAACAAATTTTGTTAGAAGAGACTTGCAGGTTGGGGATCTTGATACCGAAATAGAACCATAGAACTCACAATTTTGCTATCACTCTGAGGTGTTAGAAGCCTAAACGTGGACCTTATGTCATATCTAAAAATATTGGATTTGAATCCACACCCTAACGTCGCTAAGGGTTGTTTAAGGCCTAAACCTCTCAACATGCTATCTATCTTAAGGTGTTCTATGCTTGAGAAAGCGTACCAAAGGCACCAAGGGTTCCCTAAAACCACTTTGGTCATGTCGGTAAAAGGCCCAGGAGTTTTGCTTAAATCAGCAAATTATTAGAAAAGGCACCAGGGGTTTTGAGAAAACCACTTGGTCAACAAGGGTCCTAAGGGTTTGCTTAAAGCTGTAATTTCAATCCAAAAAAGGCACCAAGGGTTTTGAGAAACCACTTAGTCAGCAAAGATCTGAGGTTTGCTTACATCCTTCAGTCATCTAAAAGAGTTCCAAAGTATCTCCTTATCGTTTGGTCACCCCTAAAGGCTCCAAGGGCATGTACTCGTTGTTTGGTCAAATATAAGGCTCAAAACCCATAAAATGATAAAAAGCAATAAAATCCAAAAACAAATGGAAAAATAGAAAATCAAAAAATATTGCATTTCATTTGCATCATCACATTTGCAATTGCATGCCATTTCATTTTGGCGTCCATGTGCATTTCATCAATTGCATTGCATTGGACATATCATCCATTGCACTTACATTAGGATAGGTTGTATTTGCAATCTTACAAACGACACCATGTTTGTGTTTCAATCATGTCTGTAAAATTATAATGCGTTTGTTCTATCATTGCCCTTGTGAGTAATTGTGTTTTTCAACACAACACCCATCTTGTTGCTATGAAGAATATACTAGATTTTTTGGTCATTCAACCATACCACCTAGTGAATATTCTCAAGAGTTTGGTAAGAAAACCTACTTGTTTTTATGATTGAGATTCTAGTTAGTATGGCCCTTAGCATATGCTCGAGAATCTTACATCCACCTAATCAACAAATTAAACAATCTTAATAGGTAGAGGAAGATAGAAAGCCATAAAAACGAGGACCACTTATATCTGAGAGTTTAATGTTATTCTTATTTATCCCTTTGTCTGGACGGTGTGGGAAATGTGGGTAATTGGCAGAAATGACAAGTTTATTCCTACCGAGTCACACTTTCATGATAAAATGAGCAATATCCCAAGTAATGTCTAAGTGATATCAAGATGATTCTCAGGATTGATACCTAGATCGGTATCATAGATTGGCATCGATTAATTATCTCATATTGATAGCTCAAGATCAATATCCCCGAGGGTAAATATCCTGGAATCAATATCCTAAAGTCAAAAATTCAGAGATCAAATGAAGATCAGAAATGAAGAGATCAAATGAAGATCAAAAAATAGAATCAAATGAAAGATTAGAAGACGGAGATCGATAGAATCCAAGAATCAAGTTCAATTCGAATCAAATGAAGATCAAAGAAAGTTCAAAGTCAAGATAAAATCAAATCCTTGCTTAAAAATAAAAAGAATGGTGTAAAACAAGCATTAGTGATTCTTATCAATTTATGCGACAGGTATCTAAAAAACTAAAAAAAAGAAGGAAGTGAACACGGAATCACACAGGTGCTTGCACCTCATTGTAGATACGCGCGATACAATTAAGGTAGCATTTTTCAGCATGTGCAGAGGACTAATGTTTAATTGGAAGGCTAATAACAGGTGTCTACATCACCTAGTGGTCTAGTCAGTGGAAATCAAAACCTAAGATTGGGTGAGACATTTCAGGACCAGAATCTGTAGTAGAACAGAGATCACGACATCGGGTATGCTTATACATATCCAAGAAGTATATTCACCTTTGCACACATAGGCAATGAATAGTTTAGCCTATCCTAAAAAAAACCATATGGTTCAAAAGTCTAGTATGGTGATGCTCTAAATTTTATTAGACAATGAAGTGTTTGAGCATCTGTGGAAAACCTCAAATTTCCCAAATAGCAACAATCATTCAAAATATGATATCAAAAAATCAATTTCTTTTATGGGGAGTTGTTTTTATAATTATTTGTAATATATGTTAGATATCGGATGGATGTCGAGAAATGATGTTAAACAACTTCAGTTATCTTATCATATTTTTCATTTACAAAAACATAAATGAAATATATATTTGTCTCATATGGGTTTCACAATTTATCAAATATTCATGAAGACATAGCAATTACAATACATGATTGTTATACATTTATGGTGTCATCCATTAGATTGTTAAATTCAATTAAATTCATACATTATGTTTTAAGTGATTAAAACATACATGTTCATTATAACTGATACCATAGAAGAAAATAAATTATGCAAAAACATATAGCATAAATCATGTCATAACAACATAAGTAAATACATACAAGTAGAACTATAATATACGTGCATTTAAAATAAAGTGTGTCATATGACATAATAGTAAATTCATCTACATCTATCACAACATATAATAATCATACATCATATGGCTATCTGATACATCTCATTATACATCACATCATATGGCCTTAACTTTATTAATATAACATCTAAATCCGTATGCATAAAATAAACATAAAATTAAAAATACATAAATACACATAATGAGCCAAAATAATTAATCCTATGTGTATATATATATATATATATATGTATATATATATGTGTGTGTGTGTGTATCAACAAAGTACATCGGGGTATATAAGAAATACACTTGAGACTACAACTATGTAGGTCCTCGAGCCTTACACTAAAAAATAGTACAACATAGTATCTTTAGAGATCTTTTACTAAGCCAAGGCTTGTGCCCCTAAAGTCGCGGGCACCTCCATCACCTTCACGCCTGTGGGTCCTTTGAGAGCTAGCACCATGAGTGCTCGAACTCCTTAGTCCCTCTCGGTCCTATGTGTCCTATAAGCCCCAGGCGCGGGTGGTGCCCTATATCCACATTTCGTCACGAATCTGCTCTGCGGGTCCCTGTGGTGCGAGTGTCCTCTAGTACCTCACCACAAATCAATCATATGTAGCCCTCTAACTGGGAGATGCAAGCAACATGTCCATCCTACCACTCATTATCCTTCTCCACGAGGGAACGAAGCCTCTGGATCTCAGCCATAGGATCTCGACCTGTTGGCAATAGAGTAGATGGTTTCATGGGAGGCACCATGGAAGTCTATGTAGATGAGGGCCTTGCCCTCGCATTTGAAGTCTCCCTTGTGTCTGAGTTGCTGCAAGCTGTACCTACAATGGAGCAATCTCTGTATCCCTCTAGAGTAGTTGGCTCCTCAAAGTGCTAATCTGAGTCTGTAAGCTCACCACTTAAGCCAGTAGTTGGCCCACCTCACTATTAGGAGGCACCTCGCACTTCTCTGATGCCTCCTCCTCTACCTCAACCTAATAAGCCTCCCCTATGGTGGCCTTTGTGTCCCATCCACCCTTGGTACATTGGCGTACCCTATGCCCATCGAGATCAACCTCTACATCATCATCTGTCCAACCGAGGGGTCCCTCTCCCTACCACTATAGAAGGGACCACCAAGTTTCATACTCTATGGTGGTGCCAACCCTGGCCATGTCTGACTCCTGGAAGTCGTTGACCTCATCCCCCAGCGATGTCGGTTGGACCCATGGTAGATATCTCTTTAGTACTAGTCACCTGTAGATAGTAGGCAACGCTGAAATATCTTGTACAAGACTAAACTGCCATAGGATATGGGATTAAAATTGGTACTCATGAATCTTAGCCTTACGACTGAGTAGCCACCGGTCCCTCCTTAGCTATCGTAGCTGCTCGTCAGACTCTGACCAAGCAGGGCAATCCATGTCTGAGCGACACTCTATGTCGTCCGCTCGGAGTTGTGCAAATCTAGAAGTATAGTGGTCCAGGTCCCAAGCGTGAGACATGCTTCAAAACCCCTCCTCCTCATGAGGCCAACATGTCGCATAGTACTGGTGTGCGAGAGAAATAGTAGTAATGTTGAGCGGCAAGTCCTTAGGTTGCTCGATCTGAATGTGCTGTCAGACCCAAATATGAAGTAGTAGGTTGCAGCTAATACCAACCCGACTCCTATGGGTAACCTAATACAACTCATGATACAGTTGAGCTAACAATGTGCTCCTCCATGCTAAGAGCATTGGCTACTGCATGGAATTCTAAGTAACTCTCTTGATGATGGCCAAGATATTCTAGGGGATCCTCGTGCTAGAAGGTCTAGAGAAGCATAATCACGAAGGATAAGTGCATGAAACGACCTCTCGAATTAAGAAGATGCCTTCCCTGCCAATATCAATGTGGATGCGCCATGTAATCCTACAGGCATCCTGTTGTGATCACAAAAGTGGAATAAAGACAACTTCCCTTTGGTGGAAAGGGTGGAGGGGTGATGGGATCCTCATACGATAGGGATCTTGAAAGATCGATAAGCGCCCTCTAATATCATGGGTCATTTCTGGCCCAGAATGAAATGTGTTAGTCTAATGCATCCAGTAATGCAGGCCCAGCATGATTATGTGTCTGGTGCCTAAATGCGGTGGAGCCATGCACATATCCAAAGACAATGCCATAGAACCACTCTTGCTCACTGTTCGGTGGGTATCTATGGAGAATGCGAGAAATTCGGCTCCACGGATCTAAAGGTCAATTTCTAAAAGAAGCAATGCAAGGAAAACTAAAAATAACTAAAAACAAGTTAAAATGACCTAAAAACGTCAAACAAATCTAAAAATTGCTAAAAATACAAGAATTTCTCGGTGTGCAGTTAAAAATTGATGAATTCCAAGTTTGAATCCCATTGTAGCAGTGATAGTCGTGGTCCTAATCGGAAAGATTAGGGCTGCATCGCGACTATTTACCTCTGAATGTAACCCTTTGAGGTCACTTCTAGCACAGCACCCAAAAATTAAAATCCTAAATCTAGCCTAAACTAATGTGAGGTTCATTACTACTTGATTTAAGTAAGGTTAAATGGATAGCTACTTTAATGTGGTTCATTTTTAAGTACAGTGGGGAGTCACGAGGACTTAGTTCTGATTACCTTTCTCGCCGAGGCCTCTATTGGATGAAGGTTGTGAAAGGTACATGGCAGGGATGTGTGGGGGAAGTAGGTAGTTGTTTGGCCGGCATCTCCCCACTCATCAGTCTTCCTCACCTCTCAAAGCTCTCCATTTGCAATTGATTTCAAGGAATAATATTGAAATTTTCAAACGACAAAAATTATATACTTCTAATTTTGTCGGACCTGGGCTAACAATTGCGGATTTCAGAATTTAGGTTTCTCGTAGTGGTTTTGGTGCGATTCCCCACAATTTGATATTTTCAACACTTGATCCCATATCACTTGTGATTTATAGCCCAGCATTAAATGCCTCGTCCCATCGTTAGTAGGTTTTAAATGGTAAATTAATGATTCTAACATATTAGAATCTCAATAAGAGCAATTAATATAGCAAATTTGGTGATTTTAAAGCACCAAGATCAATTAAAAACTCAAAAAGTCAAAAAAATTATAAAACAAGTCAAAAGCCAAATGCACCTCGTATTCAATTATTTACTAGACATGGCGGGTTGTAGCAATGACACTCGATCTAATTTAGTGAGATGGAGAAGTAGTAACCATAAGGATATTTGAGGTAAAATTATCATCGTTGATTTGATATAGCTATTCTCGATCCAGAGGTCTTCAAGAGTGACCCGCTCCACGGGAATGGGCATTCATGTCATTTCTCCAATGACATCTTTTCATCGAATCATCAAAAATTTTATTTAACATAAATCTGGTAGGTGTATACGTTATGATTCCCTAAGAAAGTTATTAAGCTACGTAACTCCATGGGATAGGAATGTGCAATTACTATTTCAAACATAAGTACGAACTAGGGAAGGCCCTATTAAAGTAATTAAATGTTAAATTCTAGTAGTGATTATCATTCATTATGGTCAAGTGACATAGACCAAAGCTTCTATGAAATTATCATTACAATCATCAGCTGCGTTGCTTGAGGTACTCATACTATCAAATGTATCTTAATCAGCGGTCTTGATAGAATCCCTTGAAATCTTATCAAAATTGTGTTAAATCTTACGAATCATTGTCAACAACTATCATAAGCTTACCTTTTCTTGGGAAAATGGCAAATATGATAGTTTGGTTTATAGCTCTTGGTTATATAGGCCTAACTCATATTGTAGCACCAAAGCCACAGATTTTTGCGATAGCGAAGTGCCAGCTCTATCAAATTTGTTAGCTCGCGATTGGAAGGCTTAATGATTCTAGGATGCCGTCCTTTTGTAGGACACGGGACATCCTAATGTTGATCGAACTAATAGTCATCCGTAGCCTTCAACATCATTTTGGGGAGATCTATTTTTTCGGCGTTGTTAGATCTACAGCATCTCCAAAAATTAACAGCGGTAGATACCTAAAATCACGTCGCTATCGATGGCAACTACTCCATATGGGACATGCTACAAGACCATATGGAAGAGATCTTAGCAGACTCCAAGATAGAGTGGTTTAACCACTCCAATTTAGCTCCTTGGCCTAATTGGTCTGACTAACGATTTGAGACCTCGTCTATAGTCTTGTTGGAAAATTTGCCACATTGTTTTGATTCTTGATTATTCATGCATAAATTTTTGAATGCTCACTCCTCTATGTTTCTCTGCAGGTTTGGGTACCAAGAAATAGCTAAGTCAGCGAAACGTAACGATATCGTGACCAAAAACGGCATGGAGAGCACGGCTTCAGCTTGTCGCGATATCGTATGTGTAATATCGTGGGTGTTCAGGGAGAGATCCAAAGTTGGAGAATGTCGCGATATCATGACATGTTCCAAAATCATGGTCAAAGGTGGTCCAACGGAGGCGAGCACCAAAGCGCGCCGCGATATCGCGACATGTCGCGTTTTCGTGACTTGCGATGGCCATGGAGCGAGTGATAGAAAGATCGCGATATTACGACATGTTAGCATTATCGCGGATAAGAAGGTGATGAGCTAAAAAGGCAAGGGACGATTTGGTGATATTTGAGATGGGTTCAAGCAAAAGGAGCCATTTGGGTATAAGTAATGAGAAAGTAGCAACATTAGAGAAAAGCGAGAGACGTCACAATTTCATGACATATTGGAGAAAACAAATAGAGAAGGATGTCATGATTTCGTGACATGTCTTGTTTTCACGATGTGAAAGCATGGAAAGAGCAAAATGGTGAATGTCGCGATTTTGTGACATGTTGGGTTACCATTTGTATAGAGGATGAAATGAGAAAGATGTAGCAAAAATCGTGACTTTATGCACACATTTATGGAGTTTGAAGCAGGTGCAAGGACAACATGGGAAGAATGTATGCAAATCACGGCAGATTGTAGTTTCACGAAGGGGAGCAAGCAAGCTATTTGTGATTAGTGCAGGCGTCGTGATTTTTTACGATGCGTCGTGCGTTTTAGCGACTAAGGTAACGAAGGAGAACAAAAAATAGAATACGTCATGATTTGTGTTATGTTTGGTTTCGTGACCAAAGTGGCAAAACGTATGAAGAAAGAAAAATGTCGTGATTTACGTAACATGTAGCATTTTGTGACTAAATCACGATTTAACTGAGGGAAACGGTTCAACGGCCGGTAAAGGAGGTATTACGATTTCCAGGGATTCAAAGCACTCCGAAATTTAATGTTTTTGTTGCTGAGTGTGAGCAGAGTAGAAGAACGTGCCAAGCCTATAGCTTTAGAAGCCACGAAATTGAAGACACCTCCATTATTCAAAACTTCTATTCATGATTTTCTATGGTCCAAGCATGCTCAAAAACGACCATTTAATGAAACTGATCGATTCCCAACTTATTTTCATTTAATTTTTATTTTTTTCTCAGAAATTTGGTTTAAGGGGATCATTTCCTTATTTTTGTTGCACATTTTTGTAGATCCGGGAAGTTCCTTTCCAAGTTTTAAATGCTACAAAAGCCAGAAGACCTCTATAAATATCAATGTATATCCAAAAAGAAGGGATCAAAGAGAAAGTTTTGCTAAAAACTTTTCAAGTTCTTTACATGAATAGAAAATTGTTGGCCTGCGAATTTTTGCAAGCAACTTTCTATGTATTTATCCTTCTATCTTATGCATTCCTCATTTACGCTTATATTTCTTATATAACTAAATTTGAATTAATATGCACGAGTTTTAAATATTTTCGATGAAGTGAGTTACGGAGTACGATTCTGAGGTTATACGTGCCGAGGTTGTAAGTAGATTACGTTGTTATCTTTTTGTTATATGTTTCGTGTGCTTCGAAAGGGTTATCTGCTTGCTAATCTTTCCTGATCATACAAATTCGGCACAATGGCTATATTTCCCACGTTTATTTCTGCATATTTCCTATTTCTTTCACTGCAACTCTAGTCTTCAACGGCATAGGAATTTAGTAAGGAACGACCCTCTCTAGGGTGGTCGGGAGACATTTCTTTCTCTCGGCCTTTCCAATGTTAGCGGGTCTAGGGCACATTTTTGCATAAAATCCTTTCTGCTAGCGGATTACGTGACCAACGAGTTTGCTTGCTTGGAGTGGGATAGACTATTTTGTCTCCCAGAGATCCATAATCGGTAGGACTAATTGTTTATTGTTTAACACCGAAGGTATCGAGATTTGATGAACTATCTTGATCTCATAAGCGGAATTTGTAAGTTCATGGCGAGTGACTCTTGAGAGCTAAAGATCTGAATTTCTTGATCGTAGGCATGCTTTAAAAGCTAAATAAGATACCAGGAGGAATCAAGGTTTTGGTGGCCGGCCTTGACCTTGTGGAGAGGAAAGGAATGTTCATTTGTGACTCCCCAGCAGCGTCGACCATGATCTCGAACCACTACTATAATGGCGGTATGCTATCCTGAATGGGATGATCACGGCCTCTGGATATCAAATTCGGCATGAGATTCCCAAAAGTGCCACAGCCCTAACAAAATCTGATATGACTTAGGAGAATGTCAGAAGGCACTTAGAAGATGTTGCCACTTTGTCGACCCTACATGATATAGTTCACGAAGATGTCATGATCAGACTTACAGTTACGTCTTTGCGAGGAAGAGGCGTTGCGATGGTACATAATGCTCGAGCTTAAAAGCATCGGCTCATGGGATGACTTAGCGGGAGCACTAATCAAAAGATTCGACGAGAGGATCTCTTTGCGGCTCTCGGGATCCTTTTAGCTTTTCATGTACATCACGAGCCACCTCTAGAGAGCATCTGAGACTTCAATGTACGATTCGGCGAGAAGTTGGAAGAGAATTCCGAGATGATCCGACAAGCTTCCTTTAAGCCCACTTCTTCTATGTTTGAGCTTTCCATCCCAGACATAAGCCTCCTCTGTATGTCAGTGAACGTAGATTCCATTAAATCTTTGAGGAAGCATTACAAGCGGAGCACCTTACGCTCCCTATCGGAGGGGAGGAAGGTGCGAGTGGGGAGAAACTCCATTACCTTATCAGATAGTCACCACTCCTGTCTACATACGGTATTCATCATGGTAGATCCATATCTATGCGAGAGACCTAAAATGCGATTATGTGGAACTCAAAGGGGTAGATTTAGTCAAGGCCAATGATGGGCATATGCAAGAACTATCCCAGTAATAGATAATATGATTGCTTGGGGATTTTCATCGGAGATGGATCAAGAAGATAAAGCCAAGTAGCGGAGACAAACTCGGGTGGCGGAGCCTAAGCCTGAGAGGCACAGTGTGTATATGCATGAAGTAGTTAGCCATATCCCATTGAGCATGCCTCATCAAAAGGTTGAGGCACGAGGAGATCTTAGAAAGCAGTTGTTATCGGGTTACGCAGTTGCACCAAGGGATTGGAGGAACTGTTCTCGAAAGCACCACAACAAGGGACTCTTCCAGATGGGTAGTATTAATAGGCCATTACACAAGTATTGGTACCCATAGGAGCCCTTCATGTGGTAAATTTCTTTGCTACATTATTTTGTCGATTGTGTGGAGATGTGGCATACGAGATAACCCTTGTTTGCAACATGGAGAACTTCGAAGGTCATCCCAGCCCCAAGGACCAACTCAAGTATGATCGGATCTAGTCTGGAGGTCATGCAGTTACTTAGGATAACCCAAGGGCCCAGGTTTGTGGTAGCGGCATGCTAATCATATCGTAAACTTTTGTATATAAGAGAAAAAAAATAAAAAAACAAAAATTGTTAAGTTCTCACAATGCACACAGTTACTGACTCCCGGCTCTTTTGTAGGCGAGCCTACGAATTACGTTTATTCTTTTCTTTTTTCTTCTTCCCTTTAACAGATAGTGGCTTCGTCAATTTCTTCCCTCCATTTCATATTTCATTCCCTTCCAACTTCCTTATTATTCATTCCTTCCCCTTCCATTCCCTTCTCCCTAATAGTAATTAAGTCACTCTTGTTATTTCTATTTCCCCTATGATATTCCTATTTCTTCATTTTCCACTTTCTTCTAATCCTTGTTTTCTTTTTAGCATTTATCCGCAATTTCCATCGCATTTTCCAATCTCATTTACCTTCATTTCATTATCCACTTTTCCATTCTAGCAGTCGGTGCCCATAGTGACTCCATATTCCCTCTTCGGTTGTTGTATCTCACCTTCACTCCTTCCATTACATTCCATCATTTACTATTTCCATTCCATAGCCATCACTCCGTTCATTTTGTTTTTGTAATCCGGTGCTTTCATCACTATCATGGAGATCATACCAATGATTACCCGACTCGGCGAGCTAGGTGCAATGTAGATCCACTTGAGTTTTTTGTAAGTCGGTAAGGTTGTTGTTGCCTGTGACCCAGAGATATTTCCCCATCAGTCGGCATTGCCTTTCACACAGCTTCTCATTTTTCTTATTTCTGTTGCCCTGGATTCGAGCCTAGGATTCGTGCATATAAACGAACTATATACCAGCGAGCCACCAAGAATGTTGGCAAATTAGCCACATTGTTTTGATTCTAGATATTCATGCATAAATTGTTGAGTGCTCACTCCTCTATGTTTCTCTATGAGTTTTGGTGC
>JAQPPZ010009685.1:0-23744 GCA_028583015.1 Wollemia nobilis | reverse complement strand
CGTCCCACATAGCTGTCGTCCACTTCACGCTCATTGCTGCACTCCAAATATGCTTATAGCTCATCTCTATGTTTTGTCAATACCTCCACATTGTTTAGCTCCATTAAATCATTGTAATGTTTAGGTGTTTAAGAGCTCGAGACCCCTCATATTATTTGAACCAGGTCTATAGTGAACCATAGAAATACTATCATACCTATGCGATTTTTACTTGCATCGTCGAACGCAGTTGTGCTTGCTAGCAAGATTCAATTAGATCACGATGTCTGGTTTGAGTCAATAACATAGGATATGATGGTTCCATAGAAACTTTGGGATTCGCTCTAGCTCTTCATGAAAACACCAATTCTTGTACCCATATACGAGCTCCTTTGCTACATTATACATAGCCATCCATGTTGGCATTGGTATGTTGTTGTCTGCAATGATTTCATCCATGTATGCGATGTGTCTGGTTTAGATTGTCCACCTTAGAGGATTTCACATCATCCCATAAAGAATTGAATTTCAAACTTTTATGGAAATTAGGGTATCACAATGTTTCCATTGCAGAAAAGGCTAATCTCTCCCTCTCGATGCACATTCGCATTTGCTATCCAAAGTTAGGGAATCCGAGAAAAATACAGTCAAAGTCTAAATATAGTAACCCATTTATGCTCTATTTCGCATGTGTTTGATTTTCTCAATGTTCACCAAATATCCTTGGTTAACATCTTTTCATAAGTGTTATTGTGCCATATTCATCCTAATATATTAAGAATCTTTGTCATCTGTATTTTTGTTCACTATCCACGTGGAGTCCAAGTAATATCTTCATCAGTTTCAGGTCCGTCCTAGTCACAAGATTGGCCAGGTCATCCGAGGTCCCTTCATTCGTCACCACCCAAACTATTACTGCATTTTGCATCTGCCATTTCACTTTGCTTTACCCATCGAATCATCTAGTTCACATGTTGGCCATTGCCTTGAAGCCTGCCACGTGAACCTATCCATATGGATAAATTTTTTATTGATGTCTTTCATTCATCACTACTTATCTGCACACATCACAATGTCCATCTCCAAAGCGCCCACTCTATATTCACCTACAACCAACGAAGAACACCACATTAAACATTTTTGAAAAGGAAACAAAACTTGATAACAAAGCTTAACCTTATGAGGATTTTAAGCCATATATATATAATTATTTACTTCGTTACTTTGTTTTTACTTTATTTTATATTTTATTTAATTTATTTTTATTTTTATTTTATTTAAACATTCAATTTAATTTCAACTACATTCCAAAATGCTTGAACTTATGTAGAGAAAACCAAAAGAGGAGAACTTTAAAATTAACTATTTTTTTAAAACTAAAACACAAATCCTAGTCAAACACTACGAAAGTAAACTAAAGGACACTACCCAATCATAGACCTTGGAATTCACAATGCAAAACTAAGGATGGGACCTATCAATCAAACACACAAGCACACCCATGAATTCCTAAACAACAAAAATTCAAGTGGGTCCCCAATATTGGGATTAGTTGTGAGATAGTCACAACAAATGACAACTCTGCTGGGAAATGCTCTTGAGCATTTCTAATGAAGAACCTAGTTCTGTAATTAATGAACCAAAGGTTAAAAAAGTATACACCATTTAGCAACACCCAAGGAAAGTAAGGTCAATAGTTTCATATGAGAAAAATGGATTATTTGCTTATTCATGGTGTGTGCAATGTGGTTCAATTTGCATCCTTGGGACCATCAAAATTCCATCATCTGGTTTACCTTTAGGCTATGAAATGTTGCTCATAATATTGAATTTTTGAATAATATTTTTACAAAGTCTCTTTTGACCATAGTTTTTTCAAACAAATCCCCAATGCTAGTCAGGCGTCCATATCCCTGATGGAGATTTTCTAAACTAGGTGACTAATTTGATCAAGCTTTTCAATGTTTGTGTTTCTTTTATATCAAGCTTTTTCTAGATAGATCCCCACAACCAGTCAAGTGTCCATAGTCCCAGTGGAGTTTATCCAAACTTAGTGATTTATTAGATCAATCTTTGCATTGCTTGTACTCTTCTTTCATAGAGAACTTTTCCAATATATGTGATACTTGAATTGGAGAATGTTAGATATTCGCCTTAATCGGTTCACTAAGATGATTTCATCCTTCACAATTATAAGGAATACCTCTTCATGTGATGTTCATTAAAGTGAAGCTTTGACATATTATTCCATTGTTTCACATTCCACCATCTTAGTACACTTAACCAAGGATAATTACTATATAGCTTCATTTTCTTTTTCCAATTTCCATTTGATTCATGGGTTGTATTATCTATTCTAAAAATATACCATTTTGTCAATAACCATCACAAAACCAAAACCACAATAAAGGGAAATGACTCAAAATGTAAATGTATGGAAGCATGAACATGACTCTAACACACACAAACAATACTCCTAAAACACTCTAAGGAGACAATAGAAATAAACAACTCAAAGGAAAACCAACACAAAACCAAGACTAAACATGAAAACCAAAAAGTATTTACAAAATATACAATATAGTACAAATGTCACAAAACTCAACCATGACTTTCTTGGATCCCAAATTTGATTTCTTTCACGAATAGAAATAATTTTGACATGATAGACACACTGAATTATACAGGCATCAACCCACAATAAAATTATGTCTACAAATACAAAATCCTTTATTTTACCTTTTTTATTCCAGTATTCAACAATTTCAATTTGATATTCTAGCCCATTAAATTGACAAGCAAATTCATGATTTTCAATTATTTCTTGCTTATTACATGAGGTGTAAATTCCAACATTCAATTCATAACTTTAACAACATTTCTCATTTTCACAAGCATATAATATTTCCTTCAAATAAGAGGCTATTTCTGAAAATTTTGACATCAAGTCACCCTCTAAATTTTTAGGCCAATCATGCTCATGCAACACTTTGCAAGCATCTAGGATATTTACTAAATAAGGATCATTATAATTCTAGATTGAATTTTTAATATTCTATGGACACAATTCAACAATTCAAGCATATTTACATTTGTTTCATTTGATAAGACAAACTTATTAGTAATGTAAGTGGAAACCAATTCTAGCTGTTTGCTAACCTCACATTGAACTTGATCATTAATCACATTTGAATCTAACATTTCATGATGCAACATTTTACCTGGATTTTGAATAATGGAACATAAAGGTTTAGATGTACCTTTTGCATATTTTCATTTGCCAAACCTTTGTGAGCATTTGTAATCTTTCCTTTTTCTTCATGACTTTCATCATCATCAAAAACTTGTTCAAAAATACCAAATTTAGGCACCCAATCAAACATATGCCCATATTTTTTAAAACAAGAACCTAGCTTCTCAATATATGTGTCACATAACACCTTTCCATGATCAATGTCTTGATATGTTTCAAAATCCACATTTTCATTAGGATCATCAATAATATCGAACCCAAACCACTCAGGTTCTGAAATTTTCTCATTTTGAGATGGCATAGACATTGTAGAATACCTTAGTGATTTGCAAGTACCTGTTAACAAGGGGCTTGTGTTGGTTTATTTTATTGTTGTGCTAATGATTGTTCATGAAAATTAAAAGAAAAAGGAAATGTGATTGGCCCTCATATGACCATGATGTAAAGCCTTAGTTCATTTTATCTTGAAGTATTTTAGTAGATTTTATCTTCTTTTATTAAAGAGATTTTAATCAAGTTTTAGCTTCCTTAAATCCTGCTTTGAACAATGAAATAGAAGATTAAAATATCTTTAAATGTGGATGTGAAATGAATATTGGATTCATTTAAATTATTGCTTGATGAATGAAAGTAAAATAATCTACATGAATGACTTTATGAATATGATAGCCTTTGATGTGCCAAATAAATAACCCCCTTTTATGAAATTGATTTTTCATTAAGAGAATTCAGTTTATGGCTTTGCCCCTCTTTGATTAAATTGTTATTTTCATAAATAGGAGTCAATTTATGGCTTTGAAAATGAGATATAAAACTTGCAATATGAAATAACGAAAAAAAACTGTACTTATAAACTGCCAAAAAAATAGCAACTTTGAATAATTTTTATAAATTCGAAATTACTTCAGACTAAGATCAAAATTGCATCAAATGAAATATTAAAGCTCTTTCTAGGGCTCCATGCATTTATTTTTATTTTTATTTTTATTTATATTGCCAAAGTTAAAAAAAAAAAATTGCAAAAGAGAAGGGTTAGACAAATAAAATAAAAACAACGAAATAAAAGAAACAAAATGAATTGTTGCAACCCAGAAGTTTCCCACAGACCCTGCAAGCATTAGTATTCTGCACAAAACCAGCATTAGTGTGACCCGAATTCATGCAATCAAACATCTAATGCGGTGCAAGCTTCTAAGGAAATGGTGCAATATATCAAAAATAACAAGCAATTCAACCATTAACATGCATAAAAATTGATGTATCTCCAATATATTGTAGAAGAAAGATATTCAACATCAAACACAAGTGTAGAATGCCATGCCCTAAATTGGCATCATGTGATGAACTCCAGTCCAACGGTGTGGCTTTCCTCCTAACAGATCTAGCCTTGGCCTCCAAAAAGGTCCAGTCCTATATACTGTGTTCCAATGGGTATTTAAGACTATTCGAAACGCCTTTTCATTTCCATTTTATAGTTTGGTTCGTAATTCCTTTTCCAATAGGTGTCTGGTTTTACTCCCATGTATTCTTCATTTTGAACTATTCCATTTGTGGGAAATATGAGCAAGGATTGTTGTCATGGATGTCAAGAAGAAAGTAAGGTTTGTTATCATTGATGTCAAGAAGAAAGCAAGGTTTATCGTCATTAATGTCATGAGGATGATGACCAAGTTTCAATGTCATCCATGCATTAAGGTTGATGTCCAAATTTCGATGTTATAAATGTCCTCTAGTGGTTTTTCTAGCAAGGCAAGAAGTAAGTTGATAAAAATAATAATATTATAATATATAATATAATATTAAAATATTTTTCGATTATAGTTTGGTGTGAAGAGAAACAAAGGTTGTGGAGTGATAAATTTATTATTTTCCAAAAGACCCATGTGGAAGTTTATAATTCCCTAAGTTTTAAATTATTTAAATTTAAATATTCTACCTAAAGGTAAAATTTAAATTTAAATTAATTTAAAGGGCCATAATTCGAATTAAATGCGAAATTGAATTATTTCATCCATCGATGTATTTGAAGATATTTCCATGCATATAAAAGGGGGTAAGAACCCACCTTAGAAAAATTATCCATGCAATCAATTTGAATGAAAAATGAATTCATGCGCCAAATGTCTGAAGGGAATCACATGTGTTAGAAGCTTTAAGGAGGTAGACTAAAGCATAAGTGTTAGTGGAGTGCACTTCTCAAATGTAAAGTATTGGTAGCATAGTTGGCAGTGAGGGCAGTGGTAAGTTGCTCGCAGGTGACAGATCGTGGGATCGAATTCACATGACAGTGTTTTTGGTAAGATAGTGTTAGTTTTCATTTTGTTCGTGCTATCAAAGGAATCTTAAGAGGGAGGCGTGAGCTTTGTTCATTGTGTGTGGACACGTAGCCCACTTGGTGGGCACACACTATGTGGAGGCACTTGGGAGAAGGGGATCGTGAGGTCGAAACCTGTTGAGACTCTTTTTGTTGCAAGTAAAAGGTATGCGCTCATTTGCTAAGGTTTGATATTGCACGTGAAATGCATAAAGGTGGAAATTAAATTTTTAATTTCCTAAAGGTTTTTATTATTAAAATTTGCATAGTTAAAAGGGTTTATGAGTTATAAAGGGAGATAAAAGGGTATGCAAAGTTTTAATTTGGGTGTTTGATTTTTAAGTGGATAAAAGGAGTAATAAGGTGTGCCAAGGGTGTTAGATGTTTTGTTGAAATAAAAGTTTGGAAGTAATTGAGTGTTATGTGAGAGTGAAACATATTGAGTCTCTAACCATTCTCTATATGTTTTATGGTAAAATAAGAGAGTTTGAAAGTGATTGAGCATTGTTGTGAGTGAGAAGCATATTGAGTCTCTAACCATTCTCTATATGTTTCTATGAGATTAAAACAAGATTATGTGTGAAACTTGTTTGTGTGATTGAAGAGGTTTTCTGTGATAGAGTGAGTTGAGTTGAGTAAGCTTTTGTGGAAGCTTACAATGTAGATTTGAGATAAGTCTTGGTGAAGACTTGTTGAGCAGATTGGACAAGTTCTAGTGAGGACTTGTAGAGCATATTTGAGGTAAGTCTTTGAGAAGACTTGTGAGCAGAGTTGATTGATTGATTTGTTCAAACCTTGAGTTAAGGTTTGGGGCAGATCTAGCAGAGTTGATTTGTGATTGAGTCAAGCTTTGTGTTAAGGCTTGAGGATAGATTTGAGGATAGAGTTTGGTGTAGATTTGAGGATAGGTTTGTGCTAGACCAAAGATAGAGATTGAGCATATTTGTGCTAGACCGAAGGACTATGTTTAGTGCAGATTTGAGATAGAGATTGAGTAGATTTGTGCTAGACCGAAGGACTGTGTTTAGTGTAGATTTGAGATAGATATTGAGCAAATTTATGCTAGACCGAAGGACTGTGTTTAGTGTATATTTGAGATAGATATTGAGCAGATTTGTGCTAGACTGAAGGACTATGTTTAGTGCAGATTTGAGATAGATATTGAGCAGATTTGTGCTAGATCGAAGGACTATGTTTAGTGCAGATTTGAGATAGAGCTGAGAGTAAGCTTTGGAGGTGATAGAGTAGAGGATAGTAGTCTCTAGTGGATAGAGATCCATTAGCTAGGGCAGTGAGGATAGAGGTCTTGAGTGAGGATAAGAGTCTTCAGTGGAGAGAGATCCACAAGCCAGAGTAGTGGAGGCAGTAGTCTTCTAGAGGATCACCAGCCAGAGTAGAGGAGAAGGAGTTCTCTTATGGATAGAGATCCATGAACCAGCTAAGGGGATTGGTGTCTCCTATGGATAGAGATCCATGAACTTGATTAGGGGATTGGTGTCTCCTTTGGATAGAGGTCCATAAACATTGTAATAGGGAAAGGATTCCCAAGAGATTTATTGAGAAAATTTTAGTGAAATATTTTCTCCGTGGAGTAGCCCACATTGGGTGAACCACGTTAAATTGGTGTCTCTATTGTGTGTGGTGATTTATGCATTGCTTTGATTACTATTGTTGATATTGCATTGATATATTGGATATTATTGTTCGAGTAAAGAAAAGTAAAAAGTGGTCTTATATTGTTCACCCCCTCTCAGTATAAGCTTGTGTTCTTCAATTGGTATCAGAGTGGGTTCCTTCGAAAGAGTTTAATAGCTTGAAGGAAAAGCTTACAAGAACACAGATGGATTCTAAGGATGGATCTTCAGGGAATTCAACACCATTGTTCGATGGGAACAATTATGTACTTTGGAGTATGAGAATGAAGATTCACCTGATGGCACTTGGAAATGAGGTATGGGAAGTAGTTGAGAATGGATACATACCGCCAGCTACTCCACCTACAGATAAATATGGTAAGCTTCTACATCATTACAATTCAAGAGCAATGAATGGAATTTTGAAAGGTTTGCATGAAACAGAGTTTATAAAGGTTATGCACTACAAATCAGCAAAGGAAATTTGGGATAAGTTGCAAGGCATATATGAAGGAGATAAAAAGGTCAAAAGGGTAAAGTTGCAAAATTACAAAGGAATATTTGAAGATCTAAAGATGAAGGATGAGGAAAACATTGTTGCATACCTACTTCATGTAGACGAGGTTGTTAACTCCATGCAAGGACTTGGGCTTGAAGTTCAAGAATCTGATGTTTGTGATAAGATTTTAAGGTCACTCCCAAAAAGGTTTAGTGAAAATATTTTAGCTATAGAAGAGTCAAAAGATATTGATATTTTGACAAGGGATGAATTACATGGCATTCTCACAGCTTTTGAGATGAGAATAAAAGAGGAACCTATTCCTCAGAAAGAAGCAACCTTCAAAGCTACTAAGAAGACAAAGGGTAAGAAGTCAGATTCAAGCAATGAGTTATCCAGTGATGAAGAAGCAAATTATGGCAAAAGGAACAAGGACTCAAGAAAGTATAAAGGTACAAAATCAGTTAGATGTTTTCATTGTGGAAAGTATGGTCATTATGCATCTGATTGTCCAGAAGCTGGAAATAGCAATGATGAAGAAAAATAGGATCATAAGAACAGGGAAATAGAAAAACACAGGTACCAAAAGAAAAGTAGGGATGGACAAGGCAAGCAAGGAAAGAAATTCTTCCAAAGGCATAAGAAGAGTTTCTATGCAGACAAGGCAGGTAAGAGCTCAAGTGATAGTGATGAAAGTTCCTCAGATAATGATAAAGATGAAGTACTATTTCTAGAAAAAGAAAAATAAGTGATTAGAAAAAGGTCACCAATGATTCTCAAGTGTTTTAGATGTGGTAACTTTGGTCATCTTGAAGATAGTTGTACAAAGAATGGATTCAGTTTTAGTGATGATGAATATGAAGATACACTTGAAGGACCAGAAGAAAGTCTTCTTATGGCAATAGAAGAAGAAGGAAGTGCTTCTAGTGGAAATAAATCAGAAAGGAATAAAGATGATCCCAAAGGCAAAGAAATAGAGGAAGAATCAGAGAAAGGAGAAGTTGATCTTGAAGGTGAACTTATTTCTGCCCTTGATGCACTAAGGGAGGTAAGAAAGCAAAACTCAAAACTCAAGCTTAAATTTCAAGAATGTGATGAAGAGAAAGGAAAGCTTATAGAGGATCTAACCAACTCAATAGCTAAGACAAGGAGGTTTAAAGAGAAGTTAGAAGCTAAGGTTTTAGAGTGTGAAAGGTTAGAGCAAGAAGTAGCTTCACTAAGGAAGGAAGTAAAAGAGTCTAAAGATAAGCTACACAAGTTTGGAAAGAGCTCAAAAACCATAGACAAGATTATCAAGGTACAAAGGCATTCATCAAACAAAATAGGACTTGGATTTGAACAGGAACAAAGAAAACAAGGAGAGGAGTCAATCTCAAGCTCCGAAGAAGAAGAAGCTTCAGAAGAAGAGAGTGTAAGAGAAAGTGAGACTTCTGAGGATGAGTTGGACAATAAAGAGTTCAACAAGAAAAGGAACAATGCACAAATGAGGAACAGATGGAACAAGAAGCAACACAGGGTAGAAGAGACTAAGAGACCAATGGGGTCAAGGCAAGGTAGTTTCAATGGATGATGCTTCTCATGTCACAGGTTTGGGCACAAGGCTTCACAATGCAGGACACATGGAAGACAAGAATATGGGAATTTCAGAAATAGGCATCTTTTTCAAGGGTATTGCTACTCTTGTAATCAGTTTGGTCACAAGGCAGTAAATTGTAGGGTTCATGATAGAAATGGATATGGCTTCACCAGAAGAAACTTCAAGATAGTTGCACCTCCAAGGAATAACAACATTAAGTGTTATAAGTGCAATAATGATGGGCATACAACAAAGTGGTGTAGAGCAAAAATTCCAGAGACAAGCAGGAACAGGAATAGTCAGAGGAATCAGAAGGATCAGTTGAGGAAGAAAGTGGACAAAGGTAAAGATCAGTGCTTGCTGGGAGTAGAAATACTCCCACCCCAAAATTAACCACCTCAAGAGGAGGTGGGGGAGGGGCTAAGCTAAGAGTCTCATTCTTAGCCCCAAGCCCCAAAGGTGACCCTTTGCCATTGATGTCAAAGGGGGAGAGATTTGAGTTAGGGGGAGAGCATTCAATCAGGGGAGAGTTCTAGGGGAGCAGAATAGAAAAAGGTAAAGGAAATGGTAAAAGAAAAATGGGTTGCCATCAATGACAAAGGGGGAGATTGTTGGAAATATGAGCAAGGTTTGTTGTCATTGATGTCAAGAAGAAAGCAAGGTTTGTTACAGAAGGAAAAGTAAGGTTTGTCATCATTAATGTCATGAGGATGATGACCAAGTTTCAATGTCATCCATGCATTTATGTCAAAAGGTTGATGTCCAAATTTTGGTGTTATAAATGTCCTCCAGTGGTTTTTCCAGCAAGGCAAGAAGCAGGTTGATAAAAATAATAATATTATAATATATAATATTATAATATTTTCTAGTTATAGTTTGGTGTGAAGAGAAACAAAGGTTGTGGAGTGATAAATTTATTATTTTCCAAAAGACCCATGTGAAAGTTTATAATGCCCTAAGTTTTAAATTATTTAAATTTAAATATTTTACCTAAAGGTAAAATTTAAATTTAAATTAATTTAAAGGGCCATAATTCAAATTAAATTTGAAATTGAATTATTTCATCCACCGACGTGTTTGAAGATATTGCCATGCATATAAAAGGGGGTAAGAACCCACCTTAGAAAAATTATCCATGCGATCGATTTGAATGAAAAACGAATTCGTGCGCCAAAGGTCTAAAGGGAATCACATGTGTTAGAAGCTTTAAGGAGGAAGACTAAGGCATAAGTGTTAGTGGAGCGCACTTCTCAAACACAAGGTGCTGGTAGCATAGTTGGCAACGAGGGCAGTGGTAAGTCACTCGTAGGTGATAGGTCACGGGATCGAATCCATGCGATAGTGTTTTGGGTAAGGCAGAGTTGGTTTTCATTTTGTTCGCACCATCGAAGGAAGCTTAAGAGGGAGGCGTGAGCCTCGTTCATTGCGTGTGGGCACGTAGCCCACTTGGTGGGCGCACGTTGTGCGAAGGCGCTTGGGAGAAGGGGATCGTGAGGTTGAAACCCATCGAGACTCTTTTTGTTGCAAGTAAAAGGTATGCACTCATTTGCTAAGGTTTGATATTGCACGCAAAATGCATAAAGGTGGAAATTAAATTTTTAATTTCCTAAAGGTTTTTATTATTAAAATTTGCATAGTTAAAAGGGTTTATGAGTTATAAGAGGGAGATAAAAGGGTATGCAAAGTTTTAATTTGTGTGTTTGATTTTTAAGTGGTTAAAAGGAGTAATAAGGGTGCCAAGGGTGTTAGATGTTTTTGTTGAAATAAAGTTATATTATAAAAATTGATTTGAAAGGAGAAATAAGGTATAGTTGATTTTTGATATTTTGACTTGGTGAAATATTTTTGAAAGAAAATATTAAGGATAGATTTTTGCTATCTAACCTTTGAGATTGGCAAAAAGAGTGAGTGTGATTGAGACAGGTTTTGAGAATCAAATCTTCTTCAAAACAAAGGTATGGGCATATCTTCCTTGTGAGTGAAATATTGTTGGATGTTGTGAATGCTAAGTTGGAGTGAAAAGGATTGTTTGATAAGCATTGTTGAGTTTGGTTTTGAGAAATCCAATGTTGATTGATGTGGGTTTTCTGGAATGAAAGTTGATACTAGAAACCTTGTTTGATAAGCATTGTTGGAAATATTGAGTATCATTGTTATGTGAAGTTGAGAACTATCTTGAACTAGGGTTTGTGAAAGATCATGAGTATCATTGTTATGTGAAGTTGAGAACTATCTTGAACTAGGGTTTGTGAAAGATCATGAGTATCATTGTTATGTGAGGTTTGTTTGATAAGCATTGTTGACTAAGCTTTCATTGAGTGATTGGTTGAGTGGAGTTGATTGGGCTTAGTTGATTGGAAGTGTTGGAGTGATAGTTCAAGTTCTATGAAACAAATTGTTCTTTATTCTTAATTGATTTGAAGAGAGTTTGGAAGTAATTGAGTGTTGTGTGAGAGTGAAACATATTGAGTCTCTAACCATTCTCTATATGTTTCTGTGAAAAAAGAGATTTGAAAGTGATTGAGTATTGTTGTGAGTGTGAAGCATATTGAGTCTCTAACCATTCTCTATATGTTTCTGTGAGATTAAAACAAGATTTTGTGTGAAGCTTGTTTGTGTGATTGAAGAGGTTTTCTGTGATAGAGTGAGTTGAGTTGAGTAAGCTTTTGTGGAAGCTTACAATGTATATTTGAGATAAGTCTTGGTGAAGACTTGTTGAGTAGATTGGACAAGTTCTAGTGTGGACTTATTGAGCAGATTTGAGGTAAGTCTTGGTGAAGACTTGTTGAGTATATTGGACAAGTTCTAGTGAGGACTTGTAGAGCATATTTGAGGTAAGTCTTTGAGAAGACTTGTGAGCAGAGTTGATTGATTGATTTGTTCAAACCTTGAGTTAAGGTTTGGGGTAGATCTAGCAGAGTTGATTTGTGATTGAGTCAAGATTTGTGTTAAGGCTTGAGGATATATTTGAGGATAGAGTTTGGTGTAGATTTGAGGATAGGTTTGTGCTAGACCAGAGATATAGATATTGAGTAGATTTGTGCTAGATCGAAGGACTATGTTTAGTGCAGATTTGAGATAGATATTGAGCAGATTTGTGCTAGATCGAAGGACTATGTTTAGTGTAGATTTGAGATAGATATTGAGCAGATTTGTGCTAGATCAAAGGACTATGTTTAGTGAAATTTGAGATAGATATTGAGCAGATTTGTGCTAGATCGAAGGACTATGTTTAGTGTAGATTTGAGATAGATATTGAGTAGATTTGTGCTAGACCGAAGGACTGTGTTTAGTGTAGATTTGAGATAGAGCTGAGAGTAAGCTTTGGAGGTGATAGAGTAGAGGATAGTAGTCTCCAGTGGATAGAGATCCATTAGCCAGGGTAGTGAGGATAGAGGTCTTCTGAGTGAGGATAGGAGTCTTCAGTGGAGAGAGATCCACAAGCCAGTGCAGTGGAGGTAGTAGTCTTCTAGAGGATCACCAACTAGAGCAGAGGAGAAGGAGTTCTCCTGTGGATAGAGATCCATGAACTAGCTGAGGGGATTGGTGTCTCCTATGGATAGAGATCCATGAAATTGATTAGGGGATTGGTGTCTCCTTTGGATAGAGGTCCATAAACATTGTAATAGGGAAAGGATTCCCAAGAGATTTGTTGAGAAAATTTTAGTGAAATATTTTCTCCGTGGAGTAGCCCACATTGGGTGAACCACGTTAAATTGGTGTCTCTATTGTGTGTGGTGATTTATGCATTGCTTTGATTACTACTGTTGATATTGCATTGATATATTGGATATTATTGTTTGAGTAAAGAAAAGTAAAAAGTGGTCTTATACTGTTCACCCCCCTCTCAGTATAAGCTTGTGTTCTTTTTTTTGGTAGATAAGATACTATAGCATTAATACCGAGTTTTAGAGGTTGACCCAAAACCTTTTACAAAAATTAGCCCAGGGCTTTTGATGAACATATCCTTACTAAGGATCCTATATATGTAAAATCTACATGTTGCCAAAGCCATTACATCCAATAAGGCACACAACCTGTTATCAAAAAGAAACTTCCCATACAACATTTTGCGTATACCCCAAAAAAACACACATGCATTTACAAAAAAGAAACAGACATGGATCCCTTCCTTGAGACAATGGAGAAACAAAAAGTTGTAGACACACATAGCAGAGTACTAAAAAAAACTCCCACAAGCTTTGTATTGATAGTTACTCTTAATAATTCTTTGGTAATTGCTTTCTTTCGTATATGACATGCTTTGGTACCACATACTATCTTGGCCAATCAACCTTGGAGAAGTGAACCTGTTAGCTAGATTTATGGCGATGGCTATCTGGTGGTCCACGTGGCTTTGGTTCAAAGTATTATATTGCCATTTCTTTCCTTCCCTATGATTATCAACCAATCTCAAATTACTAAGATGACTAGAAGCCATGTTATCTGATATGTGACTATCCCCATTAGTCTTTGTGGTATTTCCAAGTAGCATCCATGAATACTGATAGCTTAGATAATTTTTATTGTGAGTCCAATTCAAAAAAGATACGGGAATACTCCTAGCCTTTGAACTTATAGTGCCTTCCCTATTGGTAAATTTGACTATCATTCTTGGCATTCTTGTTGAATAAGCTCCTCTACTTCACTCGAGACACTATGTTCCCATTTGAAAATTTTGTCACCATCAACACCCAAATTGGCCATCTTATCAGCAATTTTGTTAGCTTCCCAAAATACATGTTGGGCTTTTTTGTCCTGTCTTCCCTGGAAAAGGATCCTAGCCTCTTCAACAATTGTTTTAATCCTCCAAGGAGATGTTTTCCAATTATTGAGGAGATTTATAACATGCATAGAGTCTCCTTCTGTGATCAAATTGCCTTCTAAGTCTTGAGTCATTTGAAGGCATCTCCACATAGCTCTAGCTTCAGCTTCGTTGTTCATCTTTGTTCCCAAATATTCAAAAAATGCAAGCATCATATTCCCATTATGATCTCACACAGTGCCACCAGTGCCTGCTCTGCCAAGATTATCCTTAGTTGCTCCATCAAAATTAAGCTTAAACCAACCCATAGGAGGTGGATACCACTTAACATTGGCTCTAGGGTTGAATACCCTAGGCACAAACTCATCTAACAAGGTTAAGCTTAAATATTGAGCAATCGTGGTCTCCTGCAGATGAGGTTTACATCTATCAAAAGGGATAAGGTTCACATTCTCATTGGCAAAGGATAGGATCCTGGCAATGATAGTTTGATGATCATGGATATACTCATTAAATACTCTATGTTTCCTTTCTAACCACACCTGCCAAAGATAGTGATTGAGACAAATTTTCCACATGTATCTAAGTCTTTGGCTTGAAAAGGGGCAAGGCCACTGGATGAACAAATCAAGCACGATGGTTGGTTTAACCCATGAAATATTGAAGGCTTGAAAAACCCCACTTAGGATAGTCAAGGAAAAATGGCACTCAAGGAAAATGTGATAAATGGTCTCCCAATTAGCCCTGCACAGATAACAACGATTAGTGATATAAATACCTTTACTCATCATATTATCAATGGTTAGAATTCTTCCTTGGATAACCAACCATGAAAAGACTACAATTTTTGGAATTAAATTTTTTATCTAAAATAAGTCCTTTTGGAGGACAAAATCCTTGTCATCAAGCAGAAGCTTGTAAGCGGATTTAACAGTGAACTTCCCATTTTTCGTAGGAGCCCAAGTCACTTGATCTTCCTTGGGTCTCATGGGGATAAACTATTACCCAAAAATGTTACAAATATTATTTGATTCTACTTGAAATCCCTGAATTCTTATTTGTTTCCACTTCATTCTACCTCTGTCCTCAACCATATAATCGGAGACTTTTTTGCCAATGAGTTCTTCCGTGATATCTTTGATTTCGGCTAAGTTAGGATATTGCGTCAATGGTTCGTCCTTAGCCCACCTATCATTCCAATAATTTATCCTCTCACAATTGCCTAAAACCCATATTAAACCTTTTTTAATGATTTTATTACAATTAAGAATTGATTTCCAAAAAGCAGAACTTCTTATTGGAACTGAGTCACTTAGAAATTCTATATTTTGAAGATACTTTCATTTGATGATAGTTGTCCATTCATTTTATTCACTAGAAATGAGACACCATGCCTGCTTAGCTAGTAAAGCTAAATTTATATGAGCAATTATCCTCAGACCTAAGCCCTCATTTTCCATGGGTCTGCACACTTTGGTCCATCCTACAAGGTGTATCCTTTTTTTCTCCTCCGATCCAGTCCTTAAAAATTCTTTTTGGAGTTTCTCAATTTTTTGGAAAACCTTCACAGGGGCTTTGAAAACAGAGAGGAAATAGACTGGAATGCTCTGAAGAGAGGCCTTAGTGAGGGTCAACTTTCTCGCTTGAGATAGAAGATGACCTTTCCATCCAACGAAGTTTTTTTGAATTCTTTCAATAACCTCTGTCCCACATTGACTCTCTCGGAGAACCAATGAAAAGAGGGAGACCAAGATACAAAGTGGGGAGGTTTGCTATATCACACCCTAAATTTTTTGCAATCCTTCCTTGCCTCTGAATGGGGGTGTTCAAGAAATATAACTTGCTTTTACTAAAATTAACTTTCTGACCAACAACGTCCTCGTAGAGTTGTAGGATGTATTTAATTATTTTGGCCTCAACCACTAATGCCTTAGTCAATATAAGCATCGATGAATTGTTGGTGAGAAACAACCCTAGTGAGAGATGTTGCCTTGATTCCTGATATTAGCCTTGAACTGCAAGCATTTTTTATGGTTCTGCCTAAAGCTTCTGCCATAATGATGAATAAGCTTATGTTCTTCACCATTCAATTGAAAATGTTTTTGTTTTTAATAATGTTTTATACACAATTGTACCCTTTTAATCACAAATTAATGGCCACTATATGGATTATGTAGACTTTAGTCAACCGACACCTTACACAAACTACATTTTATTTCACTTTTACAAAAAAAAAAAATTAAAAGTCATGGTGTATTAATATATTTTTCCTTTTAAAACATCATATGCGGTCATTGACTTACGATGCCCACACACTTATTTTAGCCGTTCACTGATAACCATATCCTTCTACGCATCATTGTGACACTTGTGAGTGACTTAATTGAATTATTTATGATGATAGGGATGAAATGAACTCTAACAAGCCCCCCATCCTTCGATATAAATGCCCAACTTCGTAGATTTCCTTCTACTGACAATTGTTTCTTGAGTTCATAATGATGGATCTGACAAAGTTCCTTGATACACATAGTTGCCATCCATGTCATGCTCACTACTGCACTCCAAACCTGCTTACAGCTTGCCTTTATGTTTTATAAATACCTCCATGTCATTTAGCTCCATTAAATCATAGTAATGTTTGGATTTCTACGAGCTCAAGACCCCCAATATTATTTGACCTAGGACTACAGTAAACAATATAAATATTATCATGGAACACCTACGCAATTTCACCTTGCATTATCGAACGCAATTGTGCCTTCCAGAAGGAGTTAACTAGATCATGACACCTGGTTTGATTCAATAACATAGGATATGATGGTTCCATAGCAACACAAATATTTGCTCTAGCTCTTCATAAAAACACCAATTCCTATACCCATATGCCAGTTCCTCTATTGCACTATACATATTCATCCATGCTGGTGTTGCTATGTTGTTGTCTACAATGATGTCATCCATGTCTACGATGTGTGTGGTTTATATTGTCCACCTTAGAGGATTTCACATCATCCCATAAAGAATTGAATTTCAAAATTTTATGGAAATTAGGGTATCACAATGTTTCCATCATGAAAAAGGTTAATCTCTCCCTCTCAATGCGCATTCACATTTGCTATCCAATGGTTAGGGAATCCAAGAAAAATATAGTCAAAGTCTGAATATAGTAACCCCTTTGTGCTCCATTTTGCATGTGTTTGATTCACTCAATGTTCATCAGATATCCTTGGTTAACATCATGTCATCAGTGTTATTGCACCATATTTTTCCTAACAAATCAAGAATCTTTGTCACCCATATTTTCATCCATGATCTGCTTGGAGTCCAAGTAATGTCTTTATCGGTTTTGAGTCTATCCTAGTCACCAGATTTGCCAGGTCAACTAGGGTCCCTTCATTTGTTGCCACCCAAACTGTTATTGTGTCCTACATCTACCATTTCACTCTACTTTAGCCATTGAATCATCTCGTTCGTGTGCTGGCCAGTGCCTTGAAGCCTACCATGTGGAGCTATCTCATGGGTTGAATTTTCATTGATGTCTTTCATTCATCACTTCTTATTTGTATGCTTTACAACATCCATCTTCAAGGCACCCACTCTATATTCACCTGCAACCAACGAA
Source organism: Wollemia nobilis (assembly GCA_028583015.1). Classification (NCBI taxonomy): domain Eukaryota; kingdom Viridiplantae; phylum Streptophyta; class Pinopsida; order Araucariales; family Araucariaceae; genus Wollemia; species Wollemia nobilis. Next base: position 6,099 of record JAQPPZ010009685.1, on the reverse strand, counting down.
GAACACCACATTAATTTTTTTTGAAAAGGAAACAAAACTTTATAACAAAGCTTGACCTTTTGAGGGTTTTAAGCCATATATATAATTATTTACTTCATTACTTTGTTTTTACTTTATTTTATATTTTATTTAATTTATTTTTATTTTTATTTTATTTCAACATTCAATTTAATTTCAACTACATTCCAAAATGCTTCAAATTATTTAGAGAAAACCAAAGGAGAAGTTCTAAAATAAAAATCCTAGCGAAACACTACGAAAGTAAGCTAAAGGACACTACCCAGTCATAGACCTTGAAATCCACAATGCAAACCTGAGGATGGGACATATAAATCAAACGCACAAGGACACCCATGAACTCCTAAACAAAAAAAAATCAAGTGGGTCCCCTATATTGAGCTTAGTTGTGAGATAGTCCCAACAAAATCATGAAGTTCATACAACAAAGCTAGGGTTTGAAAAAATAAATATTAACTTTTATTTTTATTTGGTATTTTTAAAATGGCAATATAGTTTGGGAAATTGGTTTCTTATTTTTATGGAGAATGAAGAGGAATGTTTGGACTTCTCAGAGGACCCCTTTGAGGGGCAACACATATTTTCAACTCCAAGGGCCAAGGGTCCCATTTCTAGACAAGACTTAAAATTTGAGAACTAGGGGTCCTTATGTTTTTTGAGTGGCTATAATAATACTGCATGTTATCATACTTTAGTGGATAGAATATCAAAAGTTTTAGATCAGGTTGGTTGTCCTATTGACTGCTCAATCTTAGGAATATCATAATACTCTACTCAAGTGATTGGTCTAATGAATGAGCAAGCATTTAATTATGGGGAAGAAAAACTTGAGCAAGCTCCAAATAACCCAAACTCACTTTCTATGATAGATTTTTTTTTTTTTTGGTTCTATTTTTATTGGTAAAATTCTTGATTTAGAGGCCCTAAGTGGAGTGGGTCCAAACTTTAAATCAGCACAGACTACAACTTTGATTACTAAAGTGTGTAAGGCACATAAAGTGGTTAAAAAGATAAGGTCAAAGATCAGAATGGTACTTGGGGAAGACCTGAGGATGGAACAAGTTTTAGAGTTTTCAGGGAAGGCCCTTATTGGAAAGTTTCATTGACATAAAATAGTAGATAATACACTAAATGAATGGTTGCAAAAGGTTTGGGTCCACAATTTAGGATAAGGGCCAATTTTTCACTTACTTTCCAGAGGATGAATAGGTTTTCTTTTTCAATCTGAGGAAGATGCACAAAAAATTATGATAGATCTTTGTAATTGAGGATCTTCTTTTTTGGCTTTGAAGGCTTGGATGACTTGCTTTGATCCTAATACTAAAGTTACTAGGAGAATCTTGATCTGGGTAAAACTTCCAGGTCTACTAATCGAGTTATGGTTAGAAATATCTTTGAAAGATATTGGAGATTCATTAAGTAAAACCTTGGATATATATTTCTTTTAAATCTAGTGTTTTTTGGTATGTAGCTTAGGTTTTGGTTGAGATGGATGTTAGTTAAGGCTTACCAGATTGTATGGATATAGTTGTGGGGAATACAGTTCATAATAAAATCTTGGACTATTTGAAAATTCATTTTAGATGTGTTCATTATCATGTTTATGGACATATTGCTAAGGAATGTTCTCAATCCTTCACATAGAAAGTATGGAAGAGAAAATAAATGATTGTAGGAATTTCAAGTCAGCTAACAACAATCAAGAGACACCTATTTTTTAGAGCTTAATAGTGCTTTCTAATTTGGCACAAATAAGCAAAAATAATGTTGTTGAACCTAAAACTCTAGAGAAGGAGGAAGAAATTTTAGGCCTAGATTTGTCTCCATTTTACTGTTCATAGGTTGTTAGAGAAGGAGACAAAGTCATAAAGAAAACTATAAAAGGATTGAAACCCAATACTATGAAGTTTGTTGGTCAATCATATAAGCCTTATGACAATTACTATCCAATATATGTGGAGAATACTATGGACTTAGGTAATAATGAAGTCTGTACACTTCCTTACAAATATTCGAAAATAATTCCTAGGGACAAGAAATTTTTAAGGATTTTGGATAATGGGTCGGTAACCTCAAACACATTGAATAGGGATCACAATACAAATGTTTCTACTATTGGAAGAAGTCTTTTTGACATATAAAGTGAATCTTCTAGGGATGTATCTATTTTAGGGTATGGTTTGGAGTTGAGCTCCCCTTGCAGATATATGTTATGTTCTAGGAAAAGAGAATCTGAGTTGAGAACTTTTGTAGTTTTTGGAACGTTAGGGTTAAATTTACACCTTATAAAGGAATATTCCACTTCTTTAGTAGGTAGGAAATCTTCTTTGTTTCATGCACAAGAGAAGGATTTGAGAGAAATTTAGTAGGCTAAACAAAAATATATCAAAGGGGTCATTAGAGTCGGATAAAACCCCTCTCAAATATTTAAATGATATTGTTATCCCTTAATATCCGAGGTCTTGGCAATCCCTCTAAAATACTTGCCTTAGCAAAGTTGGTGGAAATTCATAATCTAGATGTTATCCTTCTACAAGAAACCATGGGGTAAGTACAAAATTCATTGAAGGGTTAAGTAAATTGCTTAGGAACTGGGAGTTCTTGGCTCTATATGTTATCAAAAATTTAAGGGGTTTTTTGACTGGTCGGAAGAACTCAATATCCTTAATTAATTATTCCTTTATGGTTTCATACTTGTGGATAAAATTATTTTTTAAAGACTTGGGTTTGAGGTTATCAGTTATTAATTTTTATGGTCTCTATGAAGATAGGCAGGTATTTTGGGATGATTTTTTCTTCCAAAAGTGTGTTAGGGATGAAAGAGTTATCATTGGTGGGGACTTAAATTTTACAATGAATAGAAGTGAGTTATGAGGAGAATCTGCAAGACTTGATATACTTGTAGATTAATTTAGAATCTGGTTTAATTTATTTAGAACCAATAAAATTAATGCCTACATGGAGAAATAATAGAGTTAGGGAAACTGGGATCTCAAAGAGGTTGGATAGATTTTTGATCTCATAGTCAAATGAAATAGATAAAAAATGGTCATAGGTTGAAACTAGAGGTGGCTAAAATAATTCTCCATACTTCTTCAATTATAAAGTGAACAAGCAAAGCCTTCCAATCCTTTTAATCTTGATCCAATTTGGTTGGAGGAAGAATATTTTCAATATCTAATTAAAAAAGAATGGATTGGTTATGACCAGAGTTTTAGGTCATCGACGAGTTTTCAATTTTTTGTTGCTTTAAAAAAATTAAAAGGAGTTGTGTCATCTTAGATTGCAGTTAAAAAGGAGAGTATGGATAGAGATCTTAAGTTGGTGGAGAAGGAAATTTTAGAAATTCTTAAAAAGGATGAGGTTGGTTTGTTTAAAGAGGAGGAGAAAACAAGACTAGTTGAACTAGTTGAAATTAAGAATAATAAATTCTTAGAGTGGAGGGAACCTGAATGGAGAACGAAAAGTAGATTTGTATGGTTAAAAAAAGTGGATGAAAATACTAAGATTTTTCATACTTTTTCTAATCATAGGAAGAAGGTTAACACTATATGGGAGATGTAGAATGAAGAAGGGGCCCTCGTTAGGAGTTTTTTCTAAGTTAGTACATTTGGGAGTAAAACATTTTCAATCTATCTATAAAGAACTTGATAGAGTCAATATTGGAGAAATTTTAAAGTTAACTACTTTATTCCCCAATTTTGTGATAGAGGAGTAAAATTAGTTGCTTATGAAGGATATCACAAAGGAAGAACTGAAATTTATCCTGAATTCTTTCAAAAAGGATAAAAGTTCAAGGCCTGATGGATGGCCAGTGGAGTTTTTCCTAGTTTTCTATGATCTTGTTGAGGAGGATCTTCTCAAAGTAATGGAGGAAGTTAGGTTGAGTGGTCAGGTTTTGGGGGCTTTTAACTCCACTTTTTTAGCTTTGATTCTAAAAAAGGAGAAGCCTAAAACCTTTGATGAATTTAGACCTATTTCATTGTGTAACTGTATCTATAAAATCATTGCAAATATTTTGGCTATTAGATTGAAGAATATTTTCTTTGAAGTTATTTCCTAGGAGTAGTTTAGGTTTATAGAAGGTAGATAGTTTTTTGAAGCCATAGGAGTTGCACAAGAGGGCCTTCACTTTATTAAAACTAAAAATCTTCTTGCAATGGTCCTTAAACTAGATCTATCTAAAGCTTATGATATAACTAGTTGGTTGTATCTCAAATTTATGCTCTTACATGTGGGTTTTAGCTATCTGGTAGTAAATAGGATTATGAGATGCATTTATTCTATTTATTTTGCTATTCTTATTAATGGATCAACTTCTAAATTTTTTAAACCCTTGAGAGGATTGATATAGGGATGTCCTTTATCTCCTTTACTTTTTTTGTTGGTTGTTGAAGTATTGAGTAGAGTTATTTTGGATGAAAATAGGGTAGGATCCTTGTCTAGGATCAAAATGGGGATCCTGTATTTATCTCATTTATTATTTTTTGATGATGTATTGTTCACAAATGCTAGTTTAAGGGAATCTAGAAAATTGAAGAAAATTTTGGACACTTATAGTATGTTACCAGTATGGAGATCAATTTTCAAAAATCCTCTATTTTATTTAATGGTCTATAGCAAGAGACTGAACAAGGTCTAATCAAACTTTTTCCTTTTAATATCTTAGATTTTCAAGAATACTTTAAGTGTTTGGGTTTTGTATTAAATCCAAATATTTACATGAAGAGAGATTAGGGATGGCTTTTAGAGAAGATTTAAGTTAGGATTAACCATTGGTGTAATATATGGTTGTCTATTGGTGGGAGATTAACACTTGTAAAGTCTGTTCTTGAGGTAATTATTGTGTTTTGACACTCCTTGGCCTTTGCTCCTAAAGAAGTTCTAGAGAAAATAAGAAAATACTATTTCATATTTATTTGGACTGGACGCAAGGAACATGAAGGTATTCCTTTAGTTAAGTGGAAGAGTATTGCTAGCCCAAAGGATGAAGGTGGTTGGGGAATTAAAAATATCCATATTTTTTGTCCTTCTTTGGTAGCAAAAAAAATATGAGGGATTTTGACCAGAGAAGGATTATGGAAGAAGATTATTGAACATAAGTATATTTGTCCATGGACCTTTATGGATTAGATCATAAGTCCATATAAAAACATTAAAAATATAGCCATTCAATGGAATGCATAGACCTTTCCTATGATTGGAAAATATTTGTCTTGGAAAGTGGGCAAAAGAGAACAAGTTAGAATAGGAGCTGATTCTATTTTGGGTTGTGGAGAAAACACTTTGTTGCCCGAAGTTATGATAAGTTCTTTACAAGACAAGGGCTTATGCTTTCTTCATCAGGTGGGGGAATCAAATTCTTCTAGTCTTTAGACCCAAGGTTGGAAGCATGTTCAAGTCTTGGATATTTCTAATGAACAGGTTGTTTTATGGAAGGCTTACACTAATAGTCTTAATAAGAGTCATATAAAACTGAGAGTTGAACCAAATACTATTGCTTGGGCATACAACAAATCATGGGGTTAGTATATGGCTAGAATTAATTACAAATCAAGTTTTGACCCTCATCCTTAAGGGTTTACTTGGTGATGGAAGCAAATTTGGAAATTATCTTCCCCAAAAAAGATAATTATTTTCATGTGGTTAGCTTTGAGAAAAAAAGCTTTGACTTGGGAAGTTTTACAAAGAAGTAGACAAGGTCCAAGTATTTGTATGTTGTGTCAGTCAGAGGAGGAAAAAATCACACATTTATAAATCAAATGTTTTTTTTTTCTCAATAGGTTTGGTTAGAAGCTAAACAGATAACTAGAGTACAAAATATTTGGGAAGGAGAAATATTGGAGGTATGCTTAAGACAATGGTTTTTGAAAAAAGAGATAAAATTTTTTTTTCTTTACCATGTCTTATATGTTGGGGTATATGGTTGGCATGAAATGCAACTATTTTTGAAGGAAAGTTAATACCCCTATTTTAGGTCATATTTTAGGTGAGGACTTTGGTCTCAATCAATAAAGGGCCTAGAAAACATAAGAAACCTCGACAAATAGACAATTTATTCATTGAAAAGTCTCAACCATG